>JXSR01S017120.1:41800-69081 GCA_000969725.1 Ophiothrix spiculata
AATTTTAAGTTGATTTTATTTAATGAAAAGTGGATTAGAATGATTTCTTAATTCACTATGATTTATTGCCAGCAGTGCCCAATTTTGTGTAATATTGAGCCTTGTTTTGGCAGTTACACCTGCACTGCTCCATACAGTGAGTCCATAGTTTATATGTGAAAGTACTAAAGTATTATATGTAGTGCCGTTTCTGGGAGAAAATTTTTCACCTTACCTTAAGTAAAATCCCAATGCTACTAAAACATTTCTTAGTTGATTAATATGATTTTCCCATGTAAGAGTTTGATCTATAATTACACCTAAAATTTAGTCCAACAACTCGCTAGTCCGAAGGCTCGCTAGTCCGACGGCTTGCTAGTCCAACAGTTCACTAGTCCGAATTATAATTTAGGCCTGCCAGTCCAAATGTTAAAATAGGCTCGCTAGTCCAAATTTTGAAAACAGCTCGCTAGTCCAAATTTTAAAAACAGCACGCCAGTCCGAATTTAAAGCAATACTATAAGATTTTAACCAGAAATAATATTGAGTAAAAACAGTCTAAAATGAAGGAATGTGACTATCCAAAAGTGTATTTTGTCAAAAACTTGTTATGCCACAGCAAAATGGATAAATAGCACATGCTTGCTTTCCTATACTAATACACTTGGAATTAAATTCGGGATCCTGAATTTAATTCAAAAAATGGCCATACCAGAAAAAGTAAGCATATTTAAGCCAAATCGTTTGGAGGGTATTAATATCTACCAAAAACAACCTCAATAAGCTAATAAAATCAAAAATCATGTGTGAAAGGGGGCGCTCCATTTTTAACACTTTATAGTATTGCTTTAAATAATAGCTCGCTAGTCCGAATTTCACAATAGGCTCGCTAGTCCGAATTTTAAAAAAGGTTCGCTAGTCTGAATTTTAAAACAGCTTGCAAGTCAGAATAGGAAAAAATATTACAGTTTTTCAAAATTCAGACTAGCAAGCTGTTTTCAAAATTTGGACTGGGGAGCCATTTTTAAAATTTGGACTAGCAAGCTGTTTTTAAAATTTGGACTGACGAGCCTATTTTCATATTCAGTCTAGCGAGCTTTTTTAAAAATATATTTTCCCCATTGAATAACGTGTTTGGACTAACAAGCTTTCAGACTAGCGAGCTGTTAGACTAGTGAGCCTTCGGACTGACGAGCGGACTCCAAATTTTACACGCATTGACACATTTTATTTCTACATTATCAAGCGACAATTTTAATTTACTCATATATTTCTCAAGTACAGCTGCCGGTAGAGTTTACATGTTATGCCTGTAATTATTGTATTTAGAGATCAATTCTGATCATCTTAATGAAACTAAATGTAATTATTAAACAAACCAAACCTCCTCAAGCAATCTAACAACTAACACTACGACTAACACACTACTCATCATTAGTATTCAAATTAAACGAAAAACATGGGTTGGGTGGGGCTTGGGTCGAGACAAAGGAACAGTAGAAATGGCAGCTAGCGAGCGCGAGGGATACTACGATATGAATGAATGAGTTAGGGCTACACCAAAGGCCACGGCAAGTGACCTACACTGCGCATGTCAATAGTCATGGCCTATTAAAAAGTCAATCAAAATTGATGACACCCTTTAATAAACACATGCACAAAGGAAAATAAAAGGGAAACGATGTTTGGCATATATAGAGAGTTTAATTCATTTGAAGAAACAAGATTCCGGAACTTATTTCTGTAATTTTTAAATGAACCGAACCTCCAAACATTCCAAACATTGTAAGAAAGAAATAGGGAGTAGGGATAGTAGTAAGAGTAAAAGTAGGCAAAGAGTAAAAGTATGGCATGACTAATTAAAGATGGGATACTAGTAGACACACACACACACACCCACACACATAAAAACCTCAACACGCACCCCACACACACCCAAACATGTTATATCACCAATCCACTACCATTACACTGTACAATTCATTAAATGTATGCAAAGATGAACAAGAGATTGAGCAAAAAGTTCATTAGCAAGTTCTGTATTTATAACATGCATATTCCAAAAAATATACAAACTACCGATTTGCAGACGGACGTGAAGTGGTAAATCGGCGAGCCATAGATAGGCGAGATGACAGGGGTAAGTCGATATATTTCAGATACATATCTTATTTCCAATTCCACCAGAATTTTTACAACGTCTGAGGGAAGCCCGCTTTGCAAGGCGCAGCTGGCACCATCACAACAAAAACTATGAGTAGCAAAGTGGGAAGGACGCTCCCCAATAGAAGTTAGTAGGCGCTGCAGTTGTTGCATGAATAACTTGGTCGAAAAAGTTACAAGTTTCCTGCCAGAATAAATCACAAAGAGTGGGCCGTTGGTTGGCGCTGTTTTTGTAACGTGAAGAAACGCCAACACAGCTGACACTGGGCATAATGGGTGACCAGGCATTACAACCAAGGGCACCATTAACGTGTGCTCCTGGCACTGAATAGTCTTTGACCAATGTACAGTCACAAATGACAGCTAGCGAGCGCGAGGGATACTACGATATGATTGAATGAGATAGGGCTACACCAAAGGCCACGGCAAGTGACCTACACTGCGCATGTCAATAGTCATGGCCTATTAAAAAGTCCATCAAAATTGATGACACCAAAATATTCAAATGTTTTATTTTGATTTTTATGGCAGAACTGACTCTTAAGTATATGTATCAAGGAAAATCAATTTGTTTGACACCTATCTTTATTATACAACTCTCCCTTAAAAATACAAATTATACTGTTGCTTTGTTGACCACCTTTAGATACAATTTTGTAATTTCAAGAAAGACTTCACCTTTTAATGGAAACTTGTCATCATTGACATTGTACTCAATACGTTAGTAGTAGCCAGCAAACAAGGACAAGTTCAACACTTTATATTTTTTCAATTTCTAATCATATTTGCCTAAATAAACCCATTTACATACAAAAATAAGTCTTTTACAAATTGTTAGTGTTTTTCAATAGTCATATCAAAATTACAGTGAAATTGATTACTTTCAATTTACTTGTAAAAATGTTGAAATACTTCACGGCAATATTAGGTAATAAAACACTTTAGGGCAATAAGGTAATACAACTAGCAAGTGGGATGTACACTATGTGTGTTTGCATCTTTGAAATGATTACATTACTTCTCATTCCTTCAATGCTGGCAAATTCACTCAATTTATTTACACAGTTGACGATAGGGATTAGCATTCACGTCAGAGTTGATAAACCTCTAGGCTAAATAGCAACAAATACCAATACCGGCATCCAATTAATTCCTCTCATCCTTATTCATCGCACCTCAGACCCGATATTTCCAAATCCAATATGGTCAATCTTAATTTTCTTTCTAAGAATAATATTATGCAATCTTGTGCCGTTTCTTGTTCAGGGAGATGTGTCTGGAAGGTGTTTATTTTTTGAATTATGCTTCTCTGTCGGCACAAGAAGCTGCACATCTATATATGCCCGGCATCTGGGATAATATTTGGATAATCACATCAGTAGACCTTTCTACAAACAATATCACTTTATCAATATTTTTGATCAGAGAAAGGACAAAATAGTATTCACATCTAATCTTTGCACATACGAAATCATATCGCATAACAACTAAAGCAGTAACTTACAAAATGACAAAAATTGCTAGTACAAACAAACTTGATCATCTTAAAATATATTTTATGTTTATCATCAGCATAAGGCAAATATTCATAATATGAATATTTGCCTTATCGGAAAAAATATGGAGATGGGAAAACAGATGAGCAACATGTAGAGATCGGTTTATGGTAGTAAGCAAAAACAATACCAAAAAAAAACAAGTCTGTTTGCAAAATGCATTTTTTTATATTTTCTTTACAGACACAGAGGGTGTAAACTGTCATGTTAAATGCCAATAAAACATCTAAAATGGGTGATAAATTGTGCAAATCACCAATTTGAAATGTTATGATAAATAATATGCTCTTTCAATGCATATACAAAACTTAAACAAACATGAAAAAGTGAAGGGAAGGACCTAGGCCAGTCCCTTTAATAGCCATACCAAAATTCATTGCAATGAATGCTTAGAATTTTCTGGTAAAAATGTTGACAACACTTAAGGACAGTACGGCACCAAAACTTGCAAGTGGGATGTACACTATGTGTGTTTGCATCTTTGAAATGAATACATTACTTCTCATTCCTTCAATGCTGGCAAATTCACTCAATTTATTTACACAGTTGACGATAGGGATTAGCATTCACGTCAGACTTGATAAACCTCTAGGCTAAATAGCAACAAATACCAACACCGGCATCCAATTAATTCCTCTCATCCTTATTCATCTCACCAAGACCCGATATTTCCAAATCCAATAAGGTCAATCTAGTTTTCTTTCTATCAATAATATGCAATCTTGTGTCGTTTCATCTTCAGGGCAATGTGTCTGGAATATGTTTATTTTTTGAATTACGCTTCTCTGTCAGCACAAGAAGCTGCACATCTATATATGCCCGGCATCTGGGATAATATTTGGATAATCACATCAGTAGACATTTCTACGAACAATATCACTTGATCAATATTTTTTATCAGAGAATGAACAAAGTAGTATTCACATCTGATCTGGGCACATACAAAATCATATCGGATAACAACTGAAGCAGTCACTTACAAAATGACAAAAATTGCTAGTACAAATAAACTTGATCATCTTAAAATATATTTTATGTTTATCATCAGCTTAAGGCAAATATTCATAATATGAATGTGCCTTATTGAAGAAAAGTATGGAGATGGGAAAACAGATGAGCAACATGAAGAGATCGGTTTATGGTAGTAGGAAAAAACAAACAAACAAAAAACAAGTTTTTTTTTAAAATGCATTTTTTTTATACAGACACAAAGGTGTAAACTGTTATGTTAATTGCCAATGAAACATCTAAAATGGGTGGTAACTTGTTCAAATCACCAATTTGAAATGTTTTAATAAATAGTATGCTCTTTCAATGCATATACAACACTTCTACAAACATAGTTAGAAAAGTGAGGGGAAGGACCTAGGCCAGTCCCTTTAATAGCCATACCAAAATTCATCGCAATGATTACTTTAAATTTACTGGTAAAAATTTTGACAACACTTCAGGACAGTACGGCACCAAAACTTGCAAGTGGGATGTACACTATGTGTGTTTGCATCTTTGAAATGAATACATTACTTCTCATTCCTTCAATGCTGGCAAATTCACTCAATTTATTTACACAGTTGACGATAGGGATTAGCATTCACGTCAGACTTGATAAACCTCTAGGCTAAATAGCAACAAATACCAATACTGGCATCCAATTAATTCCCCTCATCCTTATTCATCGCACCTCCGACCCGATACCTCCAAATCCAATAAGGTCAATCTTGATTTTCTTTCTTTCAATAATATGCAATCTTGCACCGTTTCTTCTTCAGGGCAATGTGTCTGGAAGATGTTTATTTATTGAATTATGCTCCTCTGTCAGCACAAGAAGCTGCACATCTATATATGCCTGGCATCTGGGATAATATTTGGATAATCACATCGGTAGACATTTCTACAAACAATACACTCAATAAATATTTTTGATCATAGTAGGAACAAAATAGTATTCACATCTGATCTGGGCACATACAGAATCACATCACATAACAACATAAAGCAGTAACTTACAAAATGACAAAAATTGCTAGTACAAACAAACTTGATCATCTTAAAAAATTCATTTTATGTTTATCATCAGCATAAGGCAAATATTCAAAATATGAATGTGCCTTATCGAATTCAGTGAAATGTTTATAAGGTATTATTAAATACAACATGGTTTATTTCGAGAAGTATTGAAAATTCCTGATCCCTCGGTGTTGGATGCATGTGACTACTTCCCTCCTCTTTGCGTCGGGAAGTAGTAACACGCATCCAACACCTCGGGATCAGTACTTTTCACTACTTCCGTCTATATAATGTTGTATTTGTATACTACATTTCATTTTTTGAAATAGCAAATATTGTCAGAGGAATAAATACATTAATCCTAAATTGACCTATTTTTTAATATGTTTTCACAATGTTTGCTAAATAATCTTGGTAGGCACTAACAAACCCTTACCCTCAAAATCAAGATTACCCTACCCCTAACATTGAGGATACTGCCATACTGTACGTCATCAAAAAAGTTCAATTATGTCAATGCAAAGGGGCAATGTCTTTTGTGCTGTTGACCTAGACTTAAAGATAATTAAAATGAATAGGTTTTTTGTTAACATATGTTATTCATAATAAATTTGTCAATATATTGCTATATTATACTACTATATTTATCTCAATACCCGAAGTTACGTATGTGTGTCCATTCTTAACATGTAATTATTATCAGTGGCAACTACATGAAATCGATCAAGATATGTTATGACTGTTTCAGTATTGATTTCTAAAATTATCAAAAACAATATTTTCCTAAATCATTAGCATTGTGACTCAGCATTGTGAATGTGAAGGTTACATGAATTAAATGTAATTAAATAGTGCATGTGTTCCACCAAAGCAAAGAAGGCTATAAGAGGTCTAATGTCTATTACATTTGAATACCCTATAATCTTGATCATAAGAACCCCCTCAGCTCCACTTCAAATCATGATGTGGTGAAAAATTACAATGGTCCTCCTGTTAACTTGTTATATTTTATTCACCAGATCAACCATACTTTCATATTTTGTGTTTCCAAAACAGTAGTTGTTTGCCATGTCTGGATTTGAATGTGTTCTTATGATCAAGGTAACATGTTCATATGATTGAGGTAACAGGGTATAAAAGACAGCATAAACCCCAAAATATTAGATATCTTTTTGATGATGCAATACTCTTAAATAGAGTGTATGTTTTGTTAAACATTTAATTCTTTTATTTTTGGCTGGAAAGTTGTGCTGATTTATAAATATATTAACATTTGTTTTAAGCCAGAATTTAGGGAGTTCAGGTAAAGACCAAGCAAAATATGAAATGTGCTGTATTCATATATTTGTATTTTATAAATATATAAAAAGAAGCTTATCCAAGATACTTAAACATACATTTGTCATATTTAAAAAAATTCATAAATGAAATACATTTTTTATATAAGTCCATGAACTTTTAAAGAAATGAAAAAATTGAATATTGACTACTTTTACTTTCTGTAAAATGCATGGACTATACTAATAGTAAAAGCTGTTAACCACTTGTATTTCGGAGTCTGATGTTTGAATCTAATGAGCAGAAGAAATAAGTATGCTCCTCTCAATCAATTGATAGGTATTAGCATTCTTCTTGTTGATTGACAATAGGAGGTAACATAATATATGTGACCATCCATCTTAAATAAGCCGTAAATGCAGCTAACTTTATTTTGCGCTACAGGTGAAACTACATGTCAAGGTCGTAATTTGCTGAAACTGATTTTTTTGACAGATTCACAATCCTTGTGTTTACTTCAAAGCACCAGCAAAGTTTTATTTCAAGAAAGTTATCTTTATATTTTGAAAACAACAGAATATAGGGTTTACTAATCTTTGAACACATTTATCTCAGATATACATTTTACACTCTGACAACTATTGGACCATAACTTAAATTCAATTATGGCAAAATACAAATCCAATTATGGCAAATCACCAAGTTTGGGACCTACCTTGGCTGTGGGTAGAAACAGGTAAGGATTACATTAACTTTAAATGAAGATTAACTTAATGCTAAAGGATCAGTAAGATACTTTTTTGCCTTTTCCAAACAACTATTTTTCCTAAAGATCATAGAGCTAGTGTCTTTTTGACAAGACTTCCATATAGCGGTATGTTTTGACATGTTCATTGTTTCTAAAACTTTGATTAAATCAAAGTTGTTAAAAGTTTGGGGAAAAGTATACTTTATGTCCCATCAAAAACTATATACCCTAACCATAAACCCTAACCCTAAAACTAACCCTAACCCTAAATTAAACCTAACCCTAACACTAACCCTAAACCCTAACCCTAAAATTCTGGATGGGACCTAAAGTACACTAGGTCCAAAGTTTGGTTAAAAAATTGATTTGAATTAATCCAGATTAGATTGAGAATCATGACTAACTAAGGGCACACATATGCATTTATATTGCTGAAGAAATTGCACTAAATACACACAAATTTCTCTATACGATGGCATTTCATGAGGTGGGTCAAAAATGTGTTACATGGTCAAAATGGTCAAAAAAAAAACCAATTGTTTGATATGATGTTGATATTATTGATCTCTTTTAAATCAAGTAACTTTTTAGCCAAATATCACTTTTGTTTTGGCATAATGGACTAATTAAGGTTAATTACTCCATAGACCGTAATGCAAACTGTAATTTTCAAATGTGTTTTACTCAAAATTGCCAGTTTTTACTAAAACAAGTCATAAATTGGAATGATTAATGGTAAACAGTTCATTTTTTCAGGATGTGTTTTAAACACTTTAATAGTTACTGTGATGCATTAAACTTGAAACAAACCCCTTAGGGTCTTGGTGTTAATGACCTTCAATTAATTAGAGGCGGGCTATACAAGGCGAGAAAATGGCACATTTCAAATCATTCTGTTTTAACTCTTATTTGATGCAGCTTGATACCCTAAACATTTTGACACCAAATTTGTCAAAATCGGACAAAAAATGAGTAAGTTGTGCCCAAAAAAACTGATTTGAGGGGGGAGGGGATCTGAGGAAGGTCTAAAAATGATAAATTTGCCAATTACTGTAATTATATACCCAGTTTTAGCCATGTTGGTGATTATCTGTATGTATTTGAGGTCACAGAATCCATTTGTGAATGTTCCAGCAGTGTCAAACCTTCCAAAATGGCGATATTGTCTCAATTTGGGTATCTACCGAATCCGTAGGCACCGCATCCTTAGGCACCACCACCCTTGTACTGCCAAGTTCAAACCATTGTCTCTCTTAAATTATGTAACCCATGAAGGCCAAATTACAGGCCACAGATAGCAGAAAGTGTAAGCTTTCAAATGAGACATTAAACAAGTCAATAGGCCAAGGAATAGTAAATTTACATCAAATTAAGTTCGAGAACCCATGAAAAAATGTAACAACACCACCTTTTTAGCATACCCACCTAATGAAATGCCACCATACGCAAAAGAAATTTTAATAAATGGGATTCTGACAACTATATATATTGTAAAATTGGATATATTTAGGTATTGCCA
Source organism: Ophiothrix spiculata (assembly GCA_000969725.1). Lineage (NCBI taxonomy): Eukaryota > Metazoa > Echinodermata > Ophiuroidea > Amphilepidida > Ophiotrichidae > Ophiothrix > Ophiothrix spiculata. The sequence continues at coordinate 51,051 of JXSR01S017120.1, forward strand.
GTGAATAACATTTGTTTTACTTTGCCCAAATACCTTTATAGGTTTAATTGTTTTAATCTTATCAATTATTTAAATTCTGATAATTTTCAATTCTACTTATCAGAGTTCAGTTCCAATTCAAGAAGGTTGTGAGCACCACCTCAGCTTTTGGCGCTGGTGAGTAGATGAGGTCTAAAAAATTGTTTGATTGGCGGAACACAACTAGATTTCTGTAACTTTTCAAAACAATTCTTGTTAAGGTCCAAAAACACACTCATGCCAATTCCTTGAACCCTTGAATATTTTTTTCAAAATCCCAACTGACTGACCAAAATTTTCACTGTGTTACGCCAATCAAGAGATTTATTAGGGCTGATTATCACTGTCATAGTGGCAATGTTAGCTTTTATTAATGCGCTTCATCAAAGACCTGATAATTGTTTCTCTAACATTGTTTTTCTGGCCATATATTGTCCATATAGGGGAGCGTGTCCAGCGGTTAGAGCACGGGTCTCGTAGTACCGAGGTTCTGGGTTCGAGTCGCGGGCGTGGCGGTTTTCATCTCCTTGTTTCCTTGGGCAAGAAACTTTACTCTACTTGCTCCGTGGTTTGGAAGTCATGTTAAGCCGATGGTCCCCTGTACAAGAAGACTCCTTCATGGGGTATTCATATCATTCAAGTACAGTTTAAAATTGATTGATATCTTATTGTGAATTTGAAGCTTGCATGATCTATAGTGACAAAAGGATAGTTTTGATATAGTCATTTCATTCACAATCTTGGTCAAACTAGTTGGGACACTTTACGTCCTTGCTCTTCTGTGCAAGATTGTCATGCAATATATATTGAAGAACATGGTGTGCACATTTGTTCTTCACAACATTGGATGGTGGTGGAGGGAGGTACAGGGACAGAGAAGGAGAGAAACTTGAGTCCTCACAAAATGTAAACCCAAGTGTCCCAAGTATTTTGGCCAAGATTGTTGGAGCTTCAAAGATATGTGGTCCCTTTTGAAATTTGCAACAAAAATTATTGGCTTGGGATTAATGCAGTGATAGTATTACTTCCAGATACCACATCGGTTAATAAAATGGTGCAGCAGCCAACATCTTGTGCCAAATGCCTGTTGAATGTCAGAAACAGGTCCTTTTGCCCAACGTCCATTTTTAAATGTGTAGAAAATAGTATTTTTCCAAATTGTTGAAGTTTAATCATGTTAATTGGACTATTATCAGATAATTCATAATAAAAACAACTGTTTGTTTGTGCCATCAAATGGGTATGAGCACAGACAAAATGGTTTATCCTTCGTGTAAATCTGCACGAATTCTTTCTATCATGTAATTCTGTTTTTCTGCACGAAATGTTCAAATCCTGTAATTCTGCACAAAATTTTTCAATTGTTTAATTTTATAATTCTGAATGATTTTATTCAATATCTTGCAAACACAATTCATTACTTATAACATTCTAATTTATCTTGTAATTGTTTCTTCCTGTCGTAGTGCTAGTGCCACTGTGTCATTCTGTCAGTATCTTGCATTCATAATTAATTACTTATAGCATCCTGATTTATCTTATATTTGCGTTTCTTTTATTTCTCTTTTTCCAAGCCACAGTGCTCCTGTGCCAGACAGTCTGTTAGTATCTTGCATTCATAATTCATTACTTAAAACAACCTGGTTTATCTTATATTTGCTTTTTTTGCTTTTTTCAAGCCATAGTGCCGCTGTGCCGGTCAATCTGTCGGTATCTCGCATTTATAAATTATTACTTATAACATCCTGATTTATCTTATATTTGTTTCGTCAAGCCACAGTGCCACTATGCCAGTCAGTCTGTCAGTACCTCGCATTCACAATTCATTACTTATAACAACCAGATTTATCTTCTTATATTTGTTTTTTTTTTCTTTTTTCAAGTCATAGTGCCGCTGTGCCAGTCAATCTGTCACAGTGGTATTTCGCATTTAAATTATTACTTATAACATCCTGATTTATCTTATATTCGTTTCGTCAAGCCACAGTGCCACTATGCCAGTCAGCCTGTCAGTACCTCGCATTCACAATTCATTACTTATAGCAACCAGATTTATCTTCTTATATTTGTTTATTTTTTTCTTTTTTCAAGTCATAGTGCCGCTGTGCCAGTCAATCTGTCACAGCGGTATTTCGCATTTATAATTAATTACTTATAATATCCCGATTTTTCTTATATTTGTTTCTTCAAGCCATAGTGCCACTGTGCCAGTCACTCTGTTAGTATCTCGCATTCACAATTATTCATAACGCCCTTATTTATCTTATAGTTGTTTCTTCTTGTCATAGTGCCACCGTGCCAGACAGTCTGTCTTTATATTGCATTCACAATTCATTAATATAGCGTCCCAATTTAATTAATAGTTGTACATACTCTTTCATCAAGACATAGTGTCACTGCGCCAAGCAGTCTGCCAGTAGCGCATATTCACAATTCAATACTTACGACACCTTGATTTATCTTATAATAATTAATAATAATAATAATTACGGCGCTTCTATAGCGCAATACCAAAAATGATCATTGCGCTTTACAATAACAAACAAAAATAAAACACGAGAAAACAACAGTCACATCTTGGGAAACAAATGAGTTTTTAGGTTTACGTTAAAGGTTGACACTGTCTGGGAAGATCTAATCGAGCGCGGAAGTTTATTCCAAAGACGAGAAAAAAAGAGAAAAAGAAAAACAAATACAAGATAAATTAAAGGATGTTATAAGTAATGAATTGTGAATGCAAGATACTGATTGACTGACTGGCACAGCGGCACTATGACTTAAAACAATAGAAAAAGAAAAACAAATAAAAGATAAATTAAAGGATGTTATAAGTAATGAATTGTGAATGCAAGATACTGACAGACTGACTGACACAGTGGCACTATGACTTAAAAAAATAGAAAAAGAAAAACAAATATAAGATAAATTGAAGGATGTTATAAGAAATGAATTGTGAATTCAAGATACTGACAGACTGACTGACACAGCGGCACTATGACTTAAAACAATAGAAAAAGAAAAACAAATAGGCCTATAAGATAAATTAAAGGATGTTATAAGAAATGAATTGTGAATGCAAGATACTGACAGACTGACTGACACAGCGGCACTATGGCTTGAAAAAATTGAAAAAGAAAAACAAATATAAGATAAATTTAAGGATGTTATAAGAAATGAATGAATTGTGAATGCAAGATACTGACAGACTAACAGACACAGCGGCACTATGACTTAAAACAATAGAATAAGAAAAAAATAAGATAAATTAAATGATTTTATAAGTAATGAATTGTGAATGCAAGATACTGACAGACTAACTGACACAGCGGCACTATGACTTAAAACAATAGAAAAAGAAAAAACAAATATAAGATAAATTAAAGGATGTTATAAGTAATGAATTGTGAATGCAAGATACTGACAGACTAACTGACACAGCGGCACTATGTCTTGAAAAAAGAGAAAAAATATAAGACAAATAAGGTTATTGTTTAGTAATGAATTGGGAATGCAAGATACTAACATACTGACTGACACAGTGGCACTAATATGGCTTGAAAAAAGAGAAAAAACAAATATAAAATTCGGACTAGTCGCTACATAATACATACATAAATAAAACTAAAGATTTTTTCTGATTGCAACGTGCAGTGGTAACAAAGAAATACATGGTGGACAAATTTCGTGCAGTTTTTTCACGAATGATTACACCATGGAAAAAATTCGTGCAGATTTACACGAAGGATATACCGACAAAATGATATATGACTTTGCCATGCTGTATTGTGTACACTTCATTTCCATCAAGATCCAAGATCAAGTCTTCCAGTCAAATTTAAGCCAAATAAATGTCATTTGGTAAGAGGCCATTTTGCATGTTAAGTCTGATAAGGATGTATGTATGATTTGACTAGGTTCTAATGTTTCCAGGTTGTATGCTACAAAAGGATGTGTTGCTTTAATGTTTGTTGTATGGACACTATGCCATCCTATAATTTCTCTGTCCAGTTGTGTCTCTGTCTGCAATGTGTTCTGAGTATTTATTGCTCTTGTTGAAATAGTAAAATAGCATTAAAACACTGCCAATTATATTTCCTAACTGGCTATTCTGGGTATATTATATTTTTGATTAGGGACTGGTTGAATTTGCATTTTTCTCTATGTGCTGGCTTTTGTTTGGTCATACGTGGTGGCTACTTATTTAATTGTATGTTGATGATGAGTTTTGAAGTTGAATTTTGTAGTATTGTGTTTTGATATAAATTGGGTAAACTAACAGTGAGCTTTTTATAATCATTTTGTACTGTTACCTTGTTGCTTGAATGCCAGAAGCTTTCTATCTATTACAAACTTTGCAATTCATCGCTGCTTTCAAAACGTTACACAGCTTCATAAAAGCACACGCTCACATGGTATAGCCATATTTCATGCTTTGTACATCGCAAACATTACTTTATCTAGCAGCTATACACACATTTTAAAGCCATTTCATGCTTTGCACATAGCTGACTTACTAGATAGTAGCCATTGCTAATATTTGAAGGTAGGTATAGCTTTTCCTTTCACGTGGGATACTTTCAGAATCTCCTTTGTGGTTTGTACTCTGTCAAAATTGCATTTTTAATCTGAAATCATTTTGAAGCTTAAGATATATAGTCAAATTTTGGAAAAAGAGAACAAGGTGCTAATCTTGTTACTTTTGCCATACTCTGCTGTAGTAGAAACACAAATTTAACATTTTTGTAGGTAAATCAATATCAATGGATGTAAATGATGATTTGGTATTATCTGTTATAACAATTTGCAAATGACGTCCATAAGACAAGTGCAGTTGTTCTAATCACATGTTTAGTGATATTGTCAAGTGTTCATTCATTGTTAAGTGTTTTACACTTAGTGTTTCATGATGAAAAAGTCATTGAATGCTTTTGTTAGTAAACTAATTACAATGTTTAAAAACAAAATACATTAAGCTCAATGTGTTAAGTGTTGAAACAGCTTTCTTTTATGTTACATTTTTTGATATTTTTATTCAATTGTGTTTATATAAAATTTTTCAGATCTCTTTTGATTAATAAGTTTTACAGATTTTATGCACTTGAGTATAATTTCAGTGATGGAGTTCTGTTCTGGTTCTTTATTTCCCCTCTTCACTGCATGGATGCTGGCGCCATATCAAATCATATTCTCATGCGCTAAACTGGGCTGGGTACTACACGCATGCAGCGCATGCTTCATCGCCAAAGCATGCACGCAACCATTTATTCATGCAAGCATGTAATTGTTGGGGCCTTTAGGTGATGACAATAACAGTCTACATTGCTCCTTCTGGTGGTCTGCAATTATCTGAGTATGGTTACTTAAAGGATTCAATGCTCACAGATGTAGATGATATACATTTTCTTTTAATAGTATTTGGACAACTTGAAATTCCTTAAACAATACTCAAAGCAAAATTTGGCTCATGCTATCATAAATAGTATTTGGGTGACTTGAAAGTCTTTAACTAACACGTAAAGCGAAATTTTGCTTATGTTAATAGCTTGAAAGTTTTAAACCAATAGTGTAAGCCAACATTTGCTCACTGTTTCTTAAATAGTATGTGGATTTTTACTCAAGTTTTGATACTGGGTACTTGAATCCGACTACTAATCATACTCTTGATTCATGTAAATCTGCACTTTGTGTAACAGTTGGTTCTGTAGACTGTGTCTGATAAATGGTCCCTGCTGCTGTTTAATATATATATTTATCAATAAATGTTTGTTTTGCAGTTTTGCCATCATCTTTTGTTAAATTGCGCTTCTTCATCAACTTATTATTTTACATTCATTAATTCATTACGCAAATCATTTGAAAATATTTATTTCATTGTATACATTCTTTTGTTATATTTGTTTTATACATTTATTGTTGCTATAATTTGGTATTTTAACTATTTTTACTTCATTATAAGATTATATAAATCAAATCATCTAGACTTATGTTATTTTTGAGTGACGAAGTTTTGTGTCTCATCCGAGATAATGAGACACATTGTCAAGCCGTCTGATCATCTGGCGGCTTCTGTGCATTGACCTGTGACGAGATGTTGACGTCTCAGGTAGAGGAACTTAGTCTCTTTGGAATCTTGTCATAGACAAATGAGTAGGCCCCCTCTCTCGGAATTAATATATATGGCCACCTCGTCCCAATCATCTATGCTCTCTGTCCAGTAATATAACATCCTCTTTATCAAAGTTGTGTTTTAACACGTGAAGATATTCATACATGGCTGAGTCACCACAACCAGAGCTAGGTCTGCAATGATACTTTTATCCCATTTTGTCAAAATTTGTATACAAACCTCTATTTTTAAGAGAAAATAAACTTAATGCAGGGATAGTTCTGTGTTGCTGAGTAAATAACACAATAACACACAATAACAAGTTATTAAGTGTTCAAGCAAAGGAAAATTGCTGATAACAATTACTTGTATACGAAGTATTCTTCTTTTAGCAAAAAGAGTAAATACCCAAATGGTACATATATACAACAAATTTGCAAGCTTGATGTTATTAGAACCTGAAACCATGAAATCTTGAAAGTCTAGTCTTAATATTGTTTTACAAACATGTTTAGAGGCAGAAACTGCACTATATAGAAAAAGTTGTTCCTACAAACAAGAAGAAGCCTCACCCTCCTTCCCCAAGCAGGTACATTATATTGCTTGTGAGCTAGACAAGTCACACTGGTGTCTAGTTATACCAGGGCAGAGTGGTACAGAAACAATAGACTGAAAACTTTTACCCTTTGGCAGTAATATTCTGTTCCAATATCAAGACCCGCCCTGATTGTTGTAGTTGAAATGGATGTCTGGTGAAAAGTGAATTATATGCACATCCACAAACTTGTGATTTTGGTCATTGAAATACTGTTACTGATTTTATTTGAGAAGAATGTAGTTTCAATTTAAAGAGCATATATTAACTTTGAACAAAAAAATGTTTCTTAATTAGTGGGTCACAAATGCAAATCCTGTTGTGACCAACAAGTTTTGTCCTTAGACAAGATACATTATCTTACATTTTTTATAGTATTAGATTTTTTTCTTTGTAATTTCTTGTTCTGTAACAGTCACTTTACTGATTTGTGTGAAAGACAACTGGTTCATACTCATAAATATAGTGTGTGATTGGTCCAGTGTTTGTGAAACACTTTCATGCCGCTTAAGGTAAATGATGCGAATGAGACACCAACAAACTTAATGTGCTGAAAGATAATAATATTATAATCTAAGGACATGATACTTTGAGTGTAAACTCTCTTTGCAATAACAGCCCCTTCAACAGTAGGTGTGCTATATTGCATTGTAAATTTGACAAACCAGTCAGTGATGCTATAGTTAGTATATACCGGAGAACAGAAGTGGTACACTTAGTATCTTTAGCCTATAGCACCAATATTCTGTTCCATTACCAAGATATGGCCTGGTTTTTGTTGTTATGCGACCCGTTTCCTAAAGAACTAGGTATATACTTTAAGCATTTAGTTTCAAATCGTTCTTAGAGGGTATCGTGTTTACTATTGTCAATCACCAGCTTGAAAATTATTTTTGTAGAACTTTTTAATGTAATTTAGCAAATGACCATTTTTGGGAGATTGTTTGAAATATGTCGAAATATCAATTCAATTTTTGGTTTGAATTGAATAAATCATATTTTATTGAACATTGACTTTGGGGATTGTCATCATTACTATGATTGAAACATATTGATTTGAGTAATTTGATATGCTTTCCAAAGCTTGCATAGTAATCAACATTTAAATATACTTATACCGCGCGAGTCAAAAAAACTGCAATAATTAGATGGAAGCCATATTGTAAGAACAAAAGTGATTTCGAACAAATAATTTTTTTTTCTAAATAGGTCATGAATTAAGCTTTAAAACGGTGGAAGAATGGTGAAAATTTAAAAAGGCATTGCAAAGATACCCTTATTTGAATAATATGGTATGAAAACAGTTCTGTCCAAATTAGCATGCCACATCAAATGAGTAAGTAACAATATTGGAGAGAAAAAGATAATGTCAGATTTGTGTCCTCCATAAATAAAACATATGCACGACAGTTGGACAGAACCGTTTTTATACAGTCCTATTCAAATAGGTGTATCTCTATGACGCCTTTATCAATTTTCTCCATTCTTTCACCATTTTAAAGGTATCTATGATCTATTTAGATATATACGTTTTATGTTCATGATATCTCTTGTTCTTAAAATATGGCTTTTATTTAACTATTGCATTTTTTTTGACTCGGTATGTAAGATTTTGTTTCTTCAAGTCTTGCAGTGATTTTGAAAGTAGAATTTTTAAAACCAAAATACAAAATAGGTAATCGGTTGCTTACAACAAATGTACCTTAATATTTTGTGACCAACTAGATAAAAGTATCATTAAGTAACACATGTTTTCTTATGGGTTATCTTTGGGTTGCCGTAAATAATGCACCAACTGGATTTTTAATTTAAACCATTTGACATTTCAAATAGGCAAATGTATCCAATCCCTACCAACTGAAGTTTCTTGTAACGAAAATGGTTTACCATGTTTAATAGTTAATCTGAATCAATGTAGTGTAAACTGTACCAAAATAGTTGTCTTGGAGAATAGAAATAATTGATTATTCTGTTTTGCCCTAGAGAAGCAATTTCCTTTTCAACTAAGAAGACCTGACCTAAATTTTGTTGGTATTTGTTATAAAAAAATATGGAAATTATACTGTGTGCAGTGTGCCTATAACTACTGTTGAACACTTTCTTGGTATAACAGTTCAGTTCTGAATTCTGATATTGCTGTACATTGCAAATTTTGAATTGCATATTTAGATCCTTCATAATAGGGGTAAGGCATCTCAAACAAATGTGGTTTTGAAGTTGTCGGTTTATAGTAATTATGCAAACAATGATCAATTATACACAAAGATAATTTTAATTCCCCAATATTATTTCCTACTCGAATATTAAAATATACTGATAAGAATATAGATACAATTTACGTCAAAAAGTGAATATTTACATCCCAAACAATTTTCTTTTTAAATTCCATACATGTATATTTAGATCCTTCACTTCCGACTCCTACATTACAACAACCACCCAGTATGCCCACTGGTTACAATTGGTATTTTTATAGTTGCTTTCAATGTGATAAACACAGCATTATAACTGCTGCCCTCTTTGTAATTAATCAAATGCTTGTACCGTTCTATACACATCAGACATAAACTGCCGCTAGAGTTGTTACAGCTATTGCAATCATTCCGGCAAACTGTCTGAATATCAATCGAAAACATCAAAACATGCTCGAGGATATATTCCAGTATTTTTGTTGTGATAACAACTTGTATCTATTGTAGTATGGATTTCATTTTTAAGTTTTGATCTATGTTACAATTTTGATTTCAATTTTGCTCTCCTTGAGTGATAATGTATTTCTTATTTGGGCTTTTAGGTTAAGATTCGTTTTTGTTACTTTGATCAATTTCACCTCTTAAAATAACTGCTTACAGCTATAACATGTCTTTAAAAACAAAGAAATAGATAAAATTGCTTGATAATGGTTTAAAGTAATTTTCCTGACAATATTTGTGATATTTAAAAACACTTTACAACTGACAAGAAATAATGGATTGAATATTTTGATTTGCATGTGGAGAGGTGTATTCAATAATAATGGTGTCAAAAATTTAGTAAATAACATGTTTTATTGTTTGTTCCTCAATGTTTTGTTTGAAATTATATTCTATACCTCAATTTTGGAAAAAGCATGGGCTCTGGCGCTGGGGCAAAAAGTGATACTGGCACCCACCCCCATGGGCACGCCTCAATTAATATGGAAAAACAGTTACACCCAAAAAAATTCCAACAGCTTTTGAAAAACTCCTCTTTTTTGAGCCAAAATTGGTAATATCTGCTCAAAATGGGGGAAAACATTTTGAGGCTTTTTAAAACAGTATACTGTAAAACAAGAAATATTTGCTAGCAATTTAATTTCACTAATTTTGGTAATACCCTAAATCGCAAAATTAATTTGCAGACAATTTTCTTTCTGCAAATATTTCTCATTTTACAGTATTTGCATATATAAGCTAAGAATAAAAAAAATTTAAGGGTGTGGAGTGCGCAACATTTTTTTAGGCAAACATTGGATAATTTAGTATGTCCACTCTTGCTGCCAACTGACGAAATATTAGGCCAATTATTTTGGTGTGTGTAGTGACGATTTGGTGCCCCCTGGAAGTGGTGCCCGGATAAACTTGTCTGCCCCCTGTCACTACGCGCCTGGGAAATAGATATATTGGCAATTTGTTAAAAGAGATTTTGCAATATCATAGCAATAGTATAACATTTTCTGCCCAAGTGCTTTTTATATTTGGTCTGATTTCTAATTTTTGCATAATTGTATTTTGCATTTTTGTACATTCTTTTACTGCAAATAATCTGGTCTGACTGTCTGGGAAGGCAATATTTCCAAGTTTAGCAACATACTGCCTGCCATTTGACATAAGTCAAGTGTACTAAGCTCAACAGCTTTACCTTTAATGCAGGCGTCACTTTGATGCCTGGACCCATCCTCCTCACGGTTGCCAAATATCGACGCCGACTCGACGTCGAAGCGTCAGGTCAATATATTTGTTGTTATAGTGAAGTCCTGGCATTCTTTTATTTTCATTTGGTGAAGCTTTACCTATAAAGTTTTTGAAAGGTGTGAAGCTTTGAGGTGTGATTTGTGTTTCCTGGTGATAAGACATCGAATCCATTACGTTGGTCGCGTCGAAAACATGTCAAAATCGTGCATTTCAAACATTTCCAACAACTTTTATGATCACGAACCGTAATGTCAGGCAGAATACATCGATCAAATCAGGCCTTGATCAAAGTACTACCGCCGCTGGCGGTGCACTATTCAGCCAATTACGACAGCGTCAACTTGTATACCGTACGCCGTAGTTAGCTCAATCGGTAAGACGCTCGCTTGCGGTGCGAGAGGTCCCGAGTTCGAACCTCGCTGGTGCCAATAAGTTGAGTGTGCTTGAAATTCCCTTGGACAAGGAACTAACTGCTAATTGTCTCGTGGAAACTCGTACGAAACTCGGGGAGCTTATCCGGGTAGCGATGGTGTGTATGTGGGCTGATCAAGGTTCAGCGCCCCTAGAGGTTGTCGCAGAACCTGAAGTGATGCTTGGTGTGGAATGGAGCTTACTTGGGCCACAGTGGTCAGCGAACATCTGTAAAGTGTGCAGAGGCCGAGTGGTATTACAAATCCGGGAGGCATAGCGCACTATAAATCCCCAGTATTTATTTATTTATTTATTTTACGCCATCTTGGATTTTTGCTATCGCCATATGTTTGTATAGGAGGGGGGAAATGCTCTTGCCTATAAAAATGGAACAGTCCGATGTCATGAGGTCACATAACCGTAGTTCAGAGGTCAATTTCATTCATAAAACGGAAGTTAGCCCATGATTGACAGGCGATTGGGAAAAATTTGACGATCTATGCGAGGTTCAAACAACGGGACTTTCCTGATAAATTTTAGTGACTTTTAACTAAGATTTCAGTAGAGGAGGTATACCGATCAAATGAAGCATAGTTCCGAGTATAATTGTAATATTTACTTTTGTAAGCTTAAAACCGAATCCCTTGTGCACAATATGAATTCACATTTTGGCGTGTCATGTGCCTGTTATAGAGTCTGTTGAATTCGGTAACATGATTGACATTGACTGTACTGCACTGAATAGTATTCTGCTTGGTCTGTCAACATTCGTTGGTGATCAAAAATAAATGTTACAGACATAACTCATATTATTTATTTCAACTTAGTCTTAAGAAAAAAAATATATTCTATTATGTGTAAATCAGCATCAAGAGTACAGGGCCAATTGTATACGTACGCGATGATTGTGAAAGACGATCGAAGCTTGAAATACATCAAAAGCTGATTTTTTGATTTCAAGCAAAAAATCAGCTTTTTTATTCGGCCACATAAACATGTTTTTCAGTCATACATTTGTTACTTGGTACGTAAGAAGTATTTTCCAATCAGAAATTGTAAAGTTTGTCTATTCGTGCATGAATGAGCACATGTTTTGTTTCAAAAATGTCACAAACGTTACCAAAAAGTTACACCAAAATGTCACAAACGTTACCAAATTCCTGGCGATATAATGTTCTGTAATTTTTATGAAATATTTGTAAATTTGTTTGCCATAATCGGTGTAAGGCGCAATAATAAAATCGTTGACACTTCAGAGAAATTGTACTTTGAAGTCATTGGAGCAAAAAACCATTTCCGTGCGCGGTCACAAACGTTACCGAACGTTACATGGACTTTACTCAGGATTTTGGCAATTTATTTAATTTTCAAACATCTCATGTCTTGACCCCACCAGTGAGCACCATTATCAACAACAAACTCGTTGATATAATGTTTTTGCTAGGTTCTGTGGCCATTTAAAAGTGAAATTTGTCACTTTTTCGGTCACAAACGTCACTTTGGAATGAGCCATATGTATGAGGGCTTATCAAACATCAAAACCTTAGAAAGGTCTTAAATGTCTTATTAAACCCTCTCTAATTTGTATATTTAGCTCTCTTAACATACATTAAACAATCAAGGGCTAAGATAACCACTTAATTTACAAATGAGTATGTAAGATACAATTATAGGCATTCAAAATAAATGTACTACCTGAATGGGGTCTTTTTGAATGCAAACACTAGTTTTTGGTCTCATTTTTTGAACTACCATTTGGGATGGTATATTATTCCCATCACACTCTTAAGAAGCTGTTATTTGTAAACTATTAATATTGAAGGAACTTTAAGTTCCAAACATTAACATCCCATATGGATCACATTAGCTCATAATAAAGCATGCATGGTTATATGGCTTACAATCTATAATCTTAAGCCATCATCTATCCATGATGCATGATGTGCCTTGGAACATTAACTCTCACATTATTTTCACCATTTGTTTATGTTAAAGACAATCTTTTTGTAAAATGGTAAATAAAAATAGACATTTCCTTTAACCATAAGCATTACAGTGAAGAAATTGAGACACAGAAAAAAGTGTGTCACTTGTCTGTATATGGCCCATAATAAATGAGTCAAAGTGGTGCATTTTGAGTCAAAGTGTTTCAAAATATGGACAAAGTGACCCACTTTTATGAGATTGACTCACATTTTGCTGTGGGTGTGTGTGTGGGGGGGGGGTGTGTATCTAACTGTTTGATTGGGTTTGTTTTCTTTGAGGATATCTCATCGTTTCAAATTCATTGACTGCATCACATACCAATCAAAACATGCATCAAAATAACAATCCATGCCAATTTTCTCAAAAAAGTAAACATGACATAATGACCAGTATGCAATCTAACCAACGTATTAGTGAGTTTGTAACTTTCCATTTGTTTATTGATGTGTCTCCATCTTATTTCCTTTAAAAATCATGAACTGACCTGATTTTCAGAAATTCCCTTACCATCATTTCCATTCTTCAAAATTTATTTGTATAAAAGCACCAAATTAGATGTAATAGAGAAGTATCAGTTTGTTTCCCATGAAAGTAGTAAGTGTAAAATATTGACTGGTGAAATCTGAGTAGTGCTATTCATTGTGTGAATCATTGCCTGATCAATGTTGCGTCTTTATGTTCCCTGTAACTGTCTATGTAGGATATATTGGGTGGAAATGATGCCCCAGTAGGATCATCAGTTTGAAATATAATGTTTTCACCTTAAGTATTCTTTATTTTTAGGTTATCTGAATCGTAACAGACTTTATGGCAGCATGATTTGTGTGTAAATCAGTCAGTCATTGGAATTGCATTTCTATATAAATGAGGATCTTAACATAAAGGCACACCTAGGAATTTGAACATTCCAAGGTCCTTAAACTGTATCCTTAATATATGCTCTAAAAATGACCAAAGTGCCATGTTTTGCCATTGAAGGAGAATCTGCAGCAAAGGGCTAAATTATGATTAAAGGAGAACAACAAGCAAGGTTAAGTTGTGAATGACACTTTTTCCTTGTCTATGTCTTTGTCAAATTTTTTGTCAATAAAATCTGACAACGACAAAATGTCAGGGAACAAAACTGGTGTGATGTTGGCTTGCAAAGGGTGACAAATGTTGACAAATGTTGATTGTGGATAGTTTACAGATACTTTCAACAGAGTTTTGTCTTTTGCTGTTGTGCTGTCACTGCAGATAATTTCAGCATATATTTCTTTTCCCTTTTTGTCATGACTTTACGTCCATACTTTTTGATTTTCACATTTGTGATATTTTATGAATTCCAATTTATGTGACCCGCCATATAAAAAATGTATCTTAAGGTCGGCATAGTAAATTATGAAATACGGGCCATTGAAGCTGAACATAGTCAAAAATCATGTCCAGGGTCAAATTTCTAATTTCATTAGGAAACGTTAGCTTTGAAATGCATTATAATAATTAATCAGGTTCAAACATCTAAAACATAAGAAAAATGTGTTAAAAACCAAGAAAAAAGTTTTACTCAATACAAAAACTGTAAACTTAATTTTCTCAGAACTAAAGTTTTCCGTTGCATTTTACCAATTTGGATGTAACTTTGCAATTGAACATCTAATAACCAAAAGTAAGGTGTCATTTTAAAGCTTAAAATATAATGTTTCTTTCAGATGAGACCAAAAAATCAATTTTGATTTTCGGACCCTTAAGGTACCTTTCGATATGGCAGGTCACATATATGAGGACACATGAGACCTTGGAATATTTGTAATGCACATTTTACTCTAGCTCAAAGATCATAACCTGGATTTTCATGAAACTTGTGAGGGGAAGTGTATGTACATTTCGCAGACCTCAGAAGAGTTTTGTCAGAATATGCTAAATGAGTACCTCATTTGCATAATTCTTGGGTGCCCAATAATTTGGGGAGAATCTTATCACTTTCATACAGTCCATTGTTTGTAGTTTTGACTATGTAGACCATGATATAAAGGCAGGAGAGCCATTTTTTATAATTGTCTTTAATATCCCTTAAATACGAATGTCTGTACTTTTTAAAAACTTGTTTAAATAGTATAGGACACTCAACTTTGATTTGCCTGTTTCTACCCTTTTAGAGCATAATTTTTTGAAATTTCTAAATTAGGTTAGAGAATATATTTTACTTTTTTTCAAATAAAAGGTTATTGTTGAAAAAAATCTTAGTACATGGATAACTGAGTCATACCACTTTGTACTGGCCATTCAGTTTCACCTCATTTGAATATAACTTACTTTCCTACCTTAAGTGAATACAACTTTCTTAAATGTGGCAACCCATTTCAAATTATACACCATTTGTTGCTAAGTTTGATTTTTTCCCCTAATTTAAAAAGACTATAAAATAATATTGTCATGTTATGCAGCATGAAATTAGTATCTTAAATATATATTAGCAAAGGGAATTTCCTTATATGCTGAAAATGTGAGGTTCATTGATTTACTAGAAGCTAAGATTGTTTCACAGTAAAGCCTATTTCCATATAAGTCTGGCATTCTTTATAGAGTGAAATGAGACAAAATCAATGCACGCGTGGTCAATTTTAATGCGGCCCGTTGGGGCCGAGAGCATTGGACAGCAATCAAAATTTACCGCAATTTTACGAGCAAAATGAAATGCAAATTTATTAATCTAATTCATACACAACAGAAAAATAATATTGTATCTTTTGTGAAAAGAAATAAGGCCTTTAATATGATCATAAAAAACCAGAACTTCTCTAAACTAAATAAATAATCACCCGACAAAAACAATGAAACATTCATCAGTCCAGTCCAACTGCCCATTTAGGAAAGGTTGCCTGATACGGCAGCACCTTTCCCAATATGGCAAGCATGAATACCCACAATGCACTGTACCATTAAAAATGTTTAATTTTATAACTTGAAATATCCTTTGATATAAGAGTTTATTTACTATTTTTCTCAACAAATCTCAACTGAAAAAGGGTTTCAACATTTTACAATTAAAAACTATTTGTTTACTTTTTTAAAATTTGAATTAGGAAAACCGTTAAAAACGGTTATATCATTTTAAATACTTTGCTCCTGGTCAATATTGTTTTCGCCTGGTGAAAACCCTCCAAATATGACCCTCTTGCTGTGTACCAAAAATCATCGCCAACCAAAGTGTCGTTTGGTTCACAGCTAAGATTTTTTAAAATACAATAGGCTTCGCAATGCATTATGGGTATTATGCTTGCCAGATTGGGAAAGGTGCTGCTGTATCAGGCAACCTTTCCTAAATGGGCAGTTGGACCGGACTGTTCATACGCACTAAACGCCCGCCACACAAACTGGAACGCAACAAGTGCAGTGCATTGTGAAAATCCACTGCACTCCGCGTACTTTATATTCTTGCGTTCTGATTGGCTAGGTGAAATGCGGAGTGTAGGAATTGTCATTAACACCATGTGTCCTCATTAGACCAACCTGGATGACAAACAAACCATGAAACTTTTATAATCTGACAAACTATATAAGACTGCTATGCAGTTTTGTAAAAATTGCTTTCCAAAACAATTTCTTAGTATTTCTTAAAGAGCAAAACATGACATTCATTTGTATTCCTTTAATGTTCCATAAGTAGATTAAGTAGAAATTCAAGCTCATTAAAGACATGTGTTGCAGATTGCCTGCACCCTATGCTTTCATGCAACACTTAGTTAATGCTGTTAGG
Organism: Ophiothrix spiculata; assembly: GCA_000969725.1. Lineage (NCBI taxonomy): Eukaryota > Metazoa > Echinodermata > Ophiuroidea > Amphilepidida > Ophiotrichidae > Ophiothrix > Ophiothrix spiculata. Next base: position 67,838 of record JXSR01S017120.1, read on the forward strand.
TCTTGCCTATTTGTCTGCAGTACATTAAACTGTTGTCTCTTGATTGTAAACTTGTATTGTTTACACTTTACACTTTACAAGTAATGACTTGAAACCTAAGTGGACTAAGTGTGATGGATTGAAGATGGTGATGTTGAAGTCACATATCATCAGTTGTTTTAAAGGTTGACCACCACCATTGTCGTCATCATCACCGCCACTGCTGCCCGCACCATCAGTATCTATGTTGCTGGTGCTGCATTAACACCACTGTCACCGTCACGATAATCGTCACCGTCGCTGGTGTTGATGGTTGAAGTTGAAGTCACATTACATCAGTTGTTTTAAATTTTGACTATCGCCATTGTCGTCATCACCGCTACTGCCGCCGTCACCACCATTATCGTCACAGTTGCTGTTGCCGCCGCCACCACCATCATCGTCACAGTTGCTGGTGATGGTTGAAGTTTACATCACATTACATCAGTTGTTTTAAAGTTTGACCATCGTCATCATCATCATCATCATCATCACCATCACCACCAGTGTTCCCGCTAAGGATTTTAACTTTGCGCCACAGCAACATAAAAGAAAAAAATAGATATTGTCATAGCCAATTTCAAAAGATCACCTCAAAAATGAGAGTAGTTTTGAATATAATCTGAATGAAACTGAACGTTGTGAATAACCAAAACCCTATTTTTGACTTTTTGTTTTAGGAACCCCTTGCGCCAATGTTTTGAACTCCTGCGCCAATTTCGTGACATACGGTCTTAGCAGGAACACTGATCACCACCACCGCCACTGCCATCATCATCGCTGAAAAAACACACCAAAACATTAATATGTTTACACAACAATCTGACCCCAGCAAGTATTTTCAGTGGGTTTTGCTTACCCTAAACATTGTAGTAAACCGACATATCTTGTTCTTATCATTGTCAAATGTAACAGTTTCTATGAATTAAAGCATGCTTCTTATTTTATTCAATTTATGTAATCTTCTAAATTTATTTGTCATTGCTAGAAAACTGACAAAATAAGACCAAAATGTTTTTCATGAGCGAAGTGTGTATTATGTTTTGAAGTCATTTTGTAAGTACATGTTATGACTTACCATTTTTTTCATGTTTATAGAATAAGGCCATAAAACTTAAGATGGACAGAATGTAAATTTATGGTGAAAAAATGTATAATGTCTGTCCATTTTAATTCAAATTCATTACAAACCACTATTTCCAGGAGGAAAACCAAGTGATGTCATT
>JXSR01S017121.1:9768-21640 GCA_000969725.1 Ophiothrix spiculata
AGGACACACTTCACTGAATATAAACACTACAAGCTGCAATTAACTCCTAAATTTGTAACACCCTGTATAATGTATGCAACGTTAATGATGAACTTTTTTTCTGATATGTACGGATGGGCAATAGGCTAAACTCTATGTTCAACGCATTGACTTTTTATATACAATGTCTGGATGTCAAACAATTGACGATCATTTTGACGATATTTTTGTTTGTCTCACCCTGTATAACTCTTAGCCATCTTGTTCGCTTGACTTTATATGCACATTTTGAAATTGCTGACACAATTAGCTTTCAGGATATATATACTTATATGCACTTAAGATGCATACTTTTGGAAATCCGGAGGGTTTTATATAAGAAGAGGCTATATATCACTAAAACACACATGTAACGCGTTTGGGTCTCAACTTGAAAAATGAGACCATATATGATCTTCAATAATTTTTAGTGTAGAAGTGGATAAGATCCCCAAACTCCTCCGCAGGCTTGAACGCTACGCGGGTTCTGGGGTGGAAATTTGAACCCAATTAAAAGAATTGAAACAACTAAGCTTAGTTAGCTGATATTTTCAATACATGTCCTATGAAAATTATAATTTTGACATTGTTTATGTATAATGAAAACACACCGATCGCTATTCTAAAAAGCGTAACCTGAAAAAGCACCCACGCACACACAAAGGGCTGGCACACATAATATACACCTGCCTTTAATTACCAATGTTAAAATCACCCTTTTGCGAAGAAAAAATACATCTGTCGGATCATGTTCCGAATTCTCTTCTGCATCATATGTAAGTGTATTCTAATTTAGACAAAAAGATTGAGGTATGGTAGTTTGATTGGGCGTTTCAGACCAAATAGCGCTAAGACCGTGACTGTATATACTATTAAGACCTGGTAAGAATGAAGGAAGCAGCATTTTCTTTGAAAAAGGGTAGAGTTAATCTAGGGGATTTTAATAATCAGTAATTTACGCTCAAGCAAATCAATATCATGAATTCATCAATAATAATCACTGTCAATATAGTCGGAATATTTAAGGCGATGTTTAACTTATGAGGACAGTTTACCAACGCCAAGGTAAAATAGTCAGAAATTATCAAATCTTGTTTTTTCCGTGATGTGATATTCAACCAGCGTGTATACAAGTAGTTTGAATTGTAAGGGACCGTTATGTAAATTCTACTTTGATTATTAGCAATATCATTGTTTTTACAATTTTACAAGTATTAAACATTTCCAAATCTATAGCTGTATTTTCATACAAGAAATAACTCAGACAAGATATCGGTTAACAGGTCACGTCGGTTTTCAATATCAGAGAGACAGTAGATGTAATTGAATGGAACCAGTTGGGAATATAGACAGATATTCTCGTATAGTATTCTTTGTCGACAAATTGAAATACACTATCGTTAGCGTTTTACGACGGATATGTTTTTGAAAAAATGATTTAATTGATACGCTATTTTTTCCTTACCATTTTGATACCTTACCTTTTGTATAAGCGTCATAATAATGAATTGGTATTTGTATCAAAATGCTGAAAGGTCGAGACTTTTTGGCTTCAATTGTTGCGCTTTTTACTCTACGAATACAATGTAAAGAAACTTGGTTTTTCTTCCAATAATAATTTACTTACACCGTAAATGAAATGCAGGTAAGATTTAAAAAAAGGCCTTTAATAACATGTCGTTTAAAGCTCCAAAGCTTTTATATTGTTTAGTGTCTTTTTAGTAGGTGTGGTCTACGTTTGGTACAAGGGTGTTCTATAAAAGAAAAGCTATTACAAATTTCATGATGGAATTATATGCTACTGAAATATGCTACAACTAAAGCAGAGTCAAACGTACAGAAAAATAGCGCACATAGCGTACCAAAATATACGCTGGTACCCTCGATGTAGGCGCTTCGCTATATCGCTCAGACTGCCCACTATCGCAGGTATCGGCTGATCAAAATTAGTCAAAATTTTGACCAGTAGAATCACACAACTTGATAGCTCACTCGCCCTATCAAACTACACGGCAAACGTTCGTGATTGGAAGGCTTTGGTGAAGAGGTTGACAAAATGGCGATGTTTACATGCGCGACCTCTGCATGGCATCCCGCGATACAGTATTCGCGCAATCACCAATGCGTCACGCATGTTGTGTGTTTGACGCGGAAAACAAATGGCTTAAGGTCACGGGCCAATGAAGTGCTTAGATTGATTAACGGATACCGGCGTCTTATTTTGGATAAGACACCGGAGCCCAGCGTAACCAAAATACACCAAACATGATGGCAATGTATATAGAAGGCTACCACATATTAGCCAAATTGCGGCAAAATTGTGGACTGCCCTATTGAGACTAACAGCTGTATGTGCTTGAGAGCTGTCGTGGATAAGATTGGTTTCAAAAATGGTTGTGTTATACTCTATAACTATGTTGTTGCTTATTTTGATTTTCTTTTTCATTATGGATGACATAATATATAAAAATTGCAAAACCATACCTAAGGTTTTACAAATGTAACTTATATATCTTCAAAAATGTATATTTCATCAATTTGTTTAGTCAACACGATTCCTAAATTCATTCATTTGAATCATCAAATTTAGTGTCACACAACAAAGCTTTAGCAAAAACAATTAAAATTTGGCAACCAAAGTTTGTGTATCATTCTTCACAATATATATATGAATAATAAAAAAAAGATAATCAATCTAGGACACTAAATAAAATATGCTTAAACATGCTAAATTTAACACAAATACGAAAATCACAAGTTCCTCTTTGATAAAAGTAGATGGTCCAACAAATAGTTTTTGAATTATCAAAACCTATATTAAGTACAAAAAGATATGACATACAAAACAACTGAATAATTCGGACACTGAAACGTTGATCGTAGCGTGTTGAGTTTGTAGAAAATGTCTGGAGTGATGTAATGTTATGATGGAATCATATCTAGCATTGTGTCTAGAAATACATGTCATGGCAATGTTACACGGTAAAATTCAGTATGCTTCATGCGCTGATAGTGAATTAAGTCATGTATGAACCCCTATGGCAAACTGTTGCAGCTGGTATGGCTTCTCATTATTCTCCCAAACTTGAGCAAAATCCTAAGCAAGGAATAAGAATACAGAGCATTACGAAAGACGTAAAATACAACGTGTTTTGAGTCACATGCTTCTAAAGTTTAGGTCGTCTGTTGGTGTAATAACATAACGAATCGAGGTTTTAAATACCAGTTGCCTGAATTAAATTGAAAAGGGAGGCAAAAAGTGTTAAATTAACCTACGGCAATATTTTCTTTTCTATTACCTCTATGGATATCCATTTCAAGTCATAGCTTAGATAGAAATGTACAGTTATTATATCCCAGTAAGACAACATCCAACGGCTGTTCATGCGAACATGGAATAGAGGGAAAGCTTTTAGTTCTGGTATTAAAGGAGTTGCTGCTAGGGTTTTATTTGCTTCTTTCAGTTATTGTACATGTTTTGAAAACATGCATGGTGTACTATTTTAGATAATCCTGAGAAAATAGAATTACTGAATTTACAAAATGATACAAATTATCATAAACTTGTGATAAATTAGTTTCTACAATTAGCCTCATTACCTTTAATAGTTACTGTTATCCACGTTGATCTCCTGTTATTTTCATTTGGATGTAACGATTAATGTAATATTAAGTATTAAATATATTCGAACTTTCGCGGCAACGAGCAACAAGCCTTTCCCACGACGTCCCTTTTAAACGATCAAGTTTCACAGTCAACAATCACCATGGCCGGAGATTTACCCTGATAACATTTAACAACATCAGCCAGATCAATATCCTCGAACATTGGATGTTCATTACTTTCAACCTTCTTTTTTTATTTTTTATTACTTAAAGTTTCGTGTTGTTTTTTAAAAATAACATACAGGTGAAACTTGATGTCGGTATCGGGTAAAATATTGACTGTCAACAGCAATCCAAGCTACCTATGGCAGAATGAAATCGTGCTATATATATCAGGCAATACCAGTCTCCAGTCTGATAGATCTGACCGTTTATGTTTACATGCCCGGTAGATAATATTGATGTATACAAGTGAAAAAAAGGTTGGCAGAAAAAGGGAAACAGCTAAAATTTATGAGTAGTCTGTAACGTTGGAACATTTTTCATGAATATTAATGAGGATGGACTTAATTTGCATATCGATACAGCATCTGAAAATCTCAATAGAGTACCAGAGGTTGTGGGTTCGAATCAGTTCTCCTTGTTTCCTTAGACAAGAAACTCTACTCTAATTGTTCCGTGGTTCGGAAGTCACGTTAAGCCTAGCCGTAGGTCCCCTGTGCGAATGCTCCTTCTTGGGACGCTGCATACAGTTTATACCTGGGGAGTCCACGAAACGATTAACGTTGAGAACATTTCAAATCCCCCAATAGAACACTACAACTAATTTCTAGTACACATTCCCTGTGCAAATTGTATTACATTACCTCATTACCTCCACCATAATGGGAGCAAAGCAAAGCTTCGTACAAAAAATACAAACCTGTTTTATACGGCCCAATCGACCTCACCCTTCAAAAGCACAGAGCGATATTGAAATTCAGTTGTGTATGTACCTGGTTTACATCATACTTTTTTTATATTTTACTCTTCGTATGGTCTATTCTTTAACGTTGGATATGATATATTAAAAACTGCTTATATAAAACTGACCTTTTTTCTTTTGGTCCATTTTGACATAACTTACACATCTTTCTGACATACAAAAAAGGTTTAAATATTAATGATAGTGGTCAAAATCTGGAAAATGATAACTTTGCATTTCCCAAAAGCAAATTAGGGATAAGATCTGACCATATTTGGGCATGATGCTCATATTTGGAATATCCAATTACATATTTAGAAAGTACATTATAGCCTGAAGTGTACTTTAATGTTACATGTTATGCTTTAATGTTGCATATTTCACAGACAGTGATCAAATACACGTATTATTCCCTGTGGTAAACTATAGCAGCTGTTATGGCTTCTCAATGTTTCCAATCTTGATAAAAAAAATAATCACGCAATGACTATGGCTATACAATGAGACGGCAGGTCGCGAGATTTCCCTTTCCTTTATAAGAAATTACACGCTGAGATATTGAATCGACCGTGCCCTTGATGTTTAACATGAATATTAAATAGTCTGAAAACATTTTTAATAGCACTATATAATCGAAAATATAAATCTGGAAAACATGTTGAATATTTATGTATAAATGTTGTGTAAATATAATGCAACTAAATTTTTAGAAATATGTGTGACAGTTCGTGCAATTTTACTTGCAAGTTATTACACGCGATAAACCTTCAAAATAGGCCGGTGATTTTCTCTAAAAATATCAATTCAGTGTAAAATATATATTTATGCCGATACGTTTATAGCAAAATGTTTCCATTTCACTTGAATTTATAAATGTTTTGTTTCACTTTTTTACGATTTAATGGCGACGATCTTCAAATTGTCAGATTCTTTTTTTAAAAAGTGCCTTTTTTCTTAATTGGTAAAATTTTGTAATTTAATTTGTTTCGTATGGAAACGTAAAGAACCAGATTTAAACTGATTTAAAAAGATCAGCCCGAACCTCACATAGTTCATACACCTTTTCATGTCCTTTGACCTAATAATGACTAACCAAAATTTATAGCACCTCAAAGCTCAACGACTTGTACTTGACAAAAAGGCTTCATTTACGGTAGGAAACTATCATAGGAATAAAAGAAATTTTCTTTTGTCATGCCCATGCATTATACTATTATCCATGGTTTTAAGCGACTGTCAAGGGTCCGCTCGGATCCAATTCATATAAACCCCTAATTTGTTTAGACCACAGAAAAGCTTAAACCCAGGAATCTAGCTGTTCTAGTTAAAGCTAGCTTTAATGAAATGTTGCACTCTGTTGTAAATAAAAGTTATAACATGTTAACAACAGGTTCTTATTTGAACTTGAATAGTAAAATAAGGCTAGTATATGAATAGCGTTGACGTATTCTGTTTTGCAACCTTTCCAAAGACAAAGATTTATAAGATAATATTTGATTTGGGGTTTCAACTCTCGTCTCGGCAAAAAAAAAAAAAAATTAACACAGTCATTTTTCACATTGTTTTTGAGCCTCTCATGGCAGTTTTAATATAAAGTTGCTACCAGTATTCAAAATTTGTAACCTCCTCTTACCATTTTACTTAAACAATATTGAAAATATGAAAACTACACGAAACGATCATAGTAGCAGCGCTTCATATCTTGATATACGTTTATAAAACAAACATTTGATCAACAAGTTGTTGAAAACCTTGTTGATTTAACGATTTTGCAACCTTTCCAAAGACAAAGATTTATAGAGATAATATTTAATTTTGGGTTTCAACTCTCGTCTCGGCAAAAAAACATATTTAACAAAGTCATTTGTCAATTTCTTTTTGAGCCTCTAATGGCAGTATTAATGTAAAGTTGCTACCGGTATTCAGTATTTGTAACCTCCTCTTGCCAGTTTACTTAAACAATATGGAATACTGAAAATATGAAAACTACACGAATAATCATAGTAGCAGCGCTTCATATCTTGATATACGATTATAAAACAAATATTTGATCAACAAATTGTTGAAAACCTTGTTGATTTAACGATCAAAGCTTTGTTTATTTTGATATTCCATTCAGCTTCCCATGAGGGTATGATTGATTGCAAATACTAATAAAGTACTAGCTCCTGACATCTCTAAGTGCACTTTTAGCTGCTTAGAATATCCCAAGGTCTGAAGTAATCAGCAATAAATGGCAAAATATATCGCAACATAACCCAATAAAGCTGTTTTATTTAATTGTCAAGGTAGGTGTTGCGCATTTTTGGAGCAAAAAATTCAAATCGATCGCGTCGTTTTTGAGATAATTAGCATATACTAGCAAAATGATGGCGCTGTTCAAATTTTGTTTTGTCCCTAAAATCAAAACGAAACAACTTTTTTTTCAGCAATGTATTTGTAATTATAATCTGCTATTACGAGACAATTTTGGTTGAAAAGTTACTTTTAGGAAAGCAGATTTTCAATTTTTGGCGGGAAATTTTTCAGAAAAAATGAAAATTTGACACGAATTAGAAATCTGGCCGCCATTTTAAAACGGAATGGCGGATTTTATTGTTGTTGTTGATGTTGTTGTTGTTGTTTCATGTGAATTTAATTGAGTTGGTGTATCACTGTGTACAGTTTTAAAGATAAATAATGTGCAGAACATTGTTTTTAAAGCGATCAAAATCCAGGGTCCATATGGTTCCCCCCTTTGTAAAGTGTAAGGTGTTTTAGAATCCCTTAGTGCCCAATGTGTACTAACGGGATTCTAAAACACCTTGTGCAGTTAAGTGATATTGATGTGGTTTTATGACTTCCTTTCCGATGATCTATCTTTCTCTTTAATATATTTATCAACTTTGTAGTTGTTGTTCTTTTCTTGATAGAGCATTATAGGGTGTTGAGTCCAGCCTTAAGGACAAGCAGATGGTTGGTGGAACTAAACTTGTTTGCAAAGGCTTGGATAAAAAACACAATATTTCTATAATTATATCATTGCGCATGCTTAACCAATTATATTAAATAAGAAAGTATATCTCTTTAAATACCCATCACTGCCATCAAGTACACAATCAGCTAGCCAGTCTGGTGATTTTTTTTGATTTTTTTTTTATTGCAGCGTGTTAATTTTTCTTCAATTATTTACTGTCACGGATGATTGGCATATTTTAAATAAAAGAACCAAAAAGGTTACGTTTCAGTCCGGAAAATCTATGTTGCATTTTTTACATTTCGCATGAATATTTCAACGCAGCGAGGCCATTCAAAACATTAACTCTGACATGAGATCCGTGCACGTTGCTGACGTCAGATGATGACCCGTCGTGACAAAAAGTAGTTGTTATCGAAATTTTGATGCCTAGTTATCGTAATACAAATCTCAGGGAATTATGAAGAGTCGATATTACCTTTTGTACATCACATCAATGTATTTTTCCTCTTGTTATTTCTTCAATTTACAATCCTTACAGGCAAAATGTATTTTTCAAATTTCATCAATCTGAGTTTTCATATTTTTACTAGCAGGGTTCAATGAATGTTTTGCTTAAAAGTCTCAAAATCGTTGATTTTCATAGAAAATGCCATATAATGCTTCTTTTTTTATCAACAGCAAACACATTCACATGCATTATATTGGAAAAACTCCAAATTTTCATACCCTAATATTTGAGTTTGGGTTTCGACTCTCGTCTCGACAAAAAAGCCCTATTAAATACAGTCATTTGTCACATTGGTTTTGAGCCTCTAATGGCAGTATTAATGTAAAGTTGCTACCGGTATTCAATATTTGTAACCTCCTATGGAATACTGAAAATATGAAAACTACACGAAACAATCATAGTAGCAGCGCTCATATCTTGATATACGATTATAAAACAAATATTTGATCAACAAATTGTTGAAAACCTTGTTGATTTAACGATCAAAGCTTTGTTTATTTTGATATTCTATTCAGCTTCCCATGAGGGTATGATTGATTGCAAATACTAATAAAGTACTAGCTCCCGACATCTCTAAGTGCACTTTTAGCTGCTTAGAATATCCCAAGGTCTGAAGTAATCAGCAATAAATGGCAAAATTTATCGCAACATAACCCAATAAAGCTGTTTTATGTAATTGTCAAGGTAGGTATTGCGCATTTTTGGTGCAAAATATTCAAATCGATCGCGTCGTTTTTGAGATAATTAGCATATACTGGCAAAATGATGGCGCTGTTCAAATATTGTTTTGTTCCTAAAATCAAAACGAAACAACTTTTTTTTCAGCAATGTATTTGTAATTATAATCTGCTATTACGAGACAATTTTGGTTGAAAAGTTACTTTTAGGAAAGCAGATTTTCAATTTTTGGCGGGAAATTTTTCAGAAAAAATGAAAATTTGACACGAATTAGAAATCTGGCCGCCATTTTAAAACGGAATGGCGGATTTTATTGTTGTTGTTGATGTTGTTGTTGTTGTTTCATGTGAATTTAATTGAGTTGGTGTATCACTGTGTACAGTTTTAAAGATAAATAATGTGCAGAACATTGTTTTTAAAGCGATCAAAATCCAGGGTCCATATGGTTCCCCCCTTTGTAAAGTGTAAGGTGTTTTAGAATCCCTTAGTGCCCAATGTGTACTAACGGGATTCTAAAACACCTTGTGCAGTTAAGTGATATTGATGTGGTTTTATGACTTCCTTTCCGATGATCTATCTTTCTCTTTAATATATTTATCAACTTTGTAGTTGTTGTTCTTTTCTTGATAGAGCATTATAGGGTGTTGAGTCCAGCCTTAAGGACAAGCAGATGGTTGGTGGAACTAAACTTGTTTGCAAAGGCTTGGTTCGAGAACACAAAATTAGTGGCCATCTTCATTTGCTAATTACCTATCGGTGCCCCGACAGTAATAATTACACGGTAGACACCTATGGGGCTTTTTTAAAATGTTGAAAAGCCTTGTAACCTGAAAACGAATGGTCGAAATCAAGTGAAATTTCCATGATGTATTTATGTTGTACTCTTCTTTTTATTGAGCGAGAAAACAGGAGAGGTTGTTGTCACATCGGAATCATGAATTGCACCTTTAACACATTGTCCCTAGGTTCAAGATATCAGCTATCTCAAAAACATTTTGATGATTTTCACAAAAAAGAGTATCTATCTGCCAGTCTCTCCGACATATATTCTGTTTAATATTAAATTCCAAAGAATAAGTTGGACTAGTTTCGAAATGGAGCAAATATAATAGTGTCTTTGAGGATGACATATTAATAAACACATCGTTATGACAGTCGGAAATGATTGGTAAAATAGGCTATATTAGTATAATGGGGATCAAGCTCTATAGTTGTTGTGCTTATTACTTATACTCCACTTTCCATTAATGCTAGTTTTATACGAAAAAAATATACTGAGAGCTTGTTTTCTTCTGAGACGTTTGACCAAAGACCAAGTTCTTTTTCAAACAGAAAAGCAACCTTGTGTGAAATCTTGGCACGAGTGATTTCTAAACATCAAATTAGGGAAAATTTTACGTGCTTTTCAATTTGGTTACGAATATTTAAAATGTTACAAAAATCATATTTAACCTTTCCTCAAGAAATAACAAGTGTTCTTATAGTACATGTAATAGACTCTATTATGTTATTCCAAATCTGCTGGTGCTCACACGTGAATTCCATTGTTTATCGATTTTAACATCATAAACATGTTTTACCACATAGTAAAATAATGTTAAAGACCAATACCGGAAGTCATATTTTCGAAAATTTTTCTAACGGCTTTACAACAACCAACAACAATTGTTGCTGAGGGCTTGTACGTTCATCAAACAAGCAAATTGATAAATAACAATGTAAAATTAAATCAGAACAGATTAAATGATAATAGTTTTTAAAAAACAACTAGCATTGTCTTGGTTTACGGGATTTCAGTTTTTGCATGACTATTTTAACTATTCAGATGAATATGTTTAAAAAGATTCAACATTGTTATTATTTGATTCTATAAGTTTAACAAAATAGAATATTCCTATAATCCTATAATCGGCATCCTTCTCTGACGAAGTATCGGAAATCTGAACAAGGCTAAGAAATGTGCAAAGTGTTGCATAGTAAATCATGATCTCGCACATATTTATGAATCAGTTACTGTACGGTACATTACGAAACGCAGTTCTTGACCTTGTTCTGAGTTCAAATATTTCATCTGCGACAGAAATATATCAATTTAAGGAATAGTTTTTAAGAGTTAAAGCAATACTATAAAGTGTTAAAAATGAAGCGCCCCCTGTCACCCATGACTTTTGATTTTTTTTTGGTAGATATGAATACCCTCCAAAGGATTTGGCTCAAAGATGCTTACTTTTTCTGTTATGGCCAATTGTTGAATTAAATTCGGGATCCCGAGTTTAATTCCACGTGTATTAGTACAGGAAAGCATGCATATGCTTTTTATACATTTTTTGGTGTTCACAAAATACACTTGAAAACGCTTTTAGATAGTCACATTCCTCCATTTTATGATGTTTTTACTGTAAACCATTTTTGATCAAAATCTTATAGTACTGCTTTAATGAAATTTTAGTACATGCACATATTTCAACATTAACACTTTAATGTGAATTAAATAGGTTGCATATAGGTTACCAATCGCTTACTTTAAATCATTAACTAAGTTACGATCCTTTTAACTTTGTCACATACTATAGATCTTTAAGCAGAAATAAGTACGTGACTTCATGCTGAAAAATCTTGCAGTTGCAGCATCAAAATTTGTATCATATCAATGAATGCTATGTCATTTAGACCTCTCAAATTTATGTGATTTAGTTTTGTAAACACAAACTTTCTCACCTTAAATTATCATATTCTATGAAGCTTTCATTTCTTTAAATTGGCATATTTAAAGAAATTTGACAAAACTCTTTTACCGTGGCAAAAAAATCACTACCATGGCATGCTTAGTTAAGTGGATTTCTTTCAAACATTTTGTATTGAATGTAATTGACTCGGAGGTAATTCGTTGCGGGGAAATCGTTTTATGATAAAGTGATATTGAAACTGACCTCGCCAATGAAGTGGAGGCCAGCATGAGGTTTTCTAACACTAAGGGTCAAACTATACTTCTTATGGGCTACCAAATATTTGGTGCAACAAGTCTTTGTTATCTTATAATCTGATAATATAATTTCAATGTATCTACTAATCAATAACGGATAATTGGTGCTATAAATCACCAAACATTTTCACCAAACAAATTTGGTGAGAATGTTTG
>JXSR01S017123.1:14966-26361 GCA_000969725.1 Ophiothrix spiculata
CAAAACGAACTTCTCAAACTCATGCTTAACAGACAGCAGTGGAGAAAATTCATCATGGCTTCCGACCGCGGTCGACATAGATAGATAGATAGAAAGGCCTTATTTCTTTTCACAAAAGAGTGACATTATTATTTTTCTGTCGTGTATGAATTGGACTAATAAATTTGCATTCCATTTTGCTCGTTAAATGCATACCTTTTCAACATTTTCAAATTCTGATGCGGGAGACTTCTGTAATCACTTAAACTTATGAGTAACGTTCACAGGCAACTGACATAAAAGGCCCAAAAGGTACACCCAAAAATAATTTACATAGCTTTTGAAAACTGAAAAGGGACAAATCGGGTCTCCAAAGCGCACATACGATTTACAAAAATGATCTTATTTTCAAATCTCTTAACAAAATGTACCCTGTACGCGGTTTGCAATACACGCTAGCGGAACATCGCGGTATAATTTTTTTAAATGCAGGAGATATCAGGAGATTTTTTTTAAAGCGGGAGAAATGGCTAGTATTGGCTACCCAATCAGGTGACCAGGTGATAATTTTTACGTCAACAATAACTCCCTTTTGATAAATTCTTAACAAGATATAATTGGTTTCAACAACATTATATTGGTGTTGTAATTGCTGTTCCATTGTACTCCTTAAGTCATAGTATTTCTGTTAATTAATGCATAAATGCTGTAATCATAATCATAATTATTTATTCTGATTAAGCCAAACCACATCAGAACGCTGTAAGGGATGGAGAGACTACTTTTCCACCCTACTAGGATCCCCACCTTCAGCTACCAACTATGATCAGGTCATTATATTCTTGTTTTCTTTTTCATTTATTTAAAACTGTCACCAGATTTTTCCATCTTAGTCTGTCCCCACCCAGGATATGGGAAGCTGCAAAAGGGTAAATATTACAATCTAAGTACCGATAGGATGTGCGCCTGAAAAAGGCTGCCGCTAAATGAAGTGAAATGATTGTGACGATCTACCTGCAGCGAATCATGAGCGGTTTGATCTAAATGAAAAATCGCTATACAAAAACCCAGTTATTATTATTATTATTATTATTATTATCTGCAAGCAATAGGTTAGTAGCCTAAAAATCAATCTCATTCTTTTAAATCACATCAATGTATCAGCAACAATCCTGTAAATTATCTACCCACAGATCTTGTATAAACGGAATAAATTATTTTTCTAAGTTTTACCAAGTTGCAAAGTTTTATGAAGAGTTTTTGGATGCGAGAAGTGCTTATACTTTATCAATTTCCCAAGTAGCCAAGTAGAAATTTTTTGCATAACTTGGGTGTCGTAGAATCTTTTTATATCGTTTTAAAAGTTCAGCATCCCAGATGGAAATATCTGACTCAGGATAAGTGGGCCATGTAAAGTTGTGGTTCATAGCATTTTGTAGCACATTGCCATGGTTGTCAAAATAGGTTAATGTTGTTGATTGGTTGTTTGTAATTGCACTTAACAAATCTTAGCAGGTCTCAATCTTATCCACATGGCCTAGTATGCCCGGTGAGGTTGTTAATGGAAGGAAATACACTTTGTACACCATTTGTTTAATGTTTATAAACTGCATTCTGTACACATGTAAGTAAAGAAATACTTTTTAGATGCTAACAAATTAACAATGATGTATTTTGTTTCATTTTCACTATTACACTCCAGGTCAACAAGTAAAGGTAAAGATAAAGAGGACCGCCTGTATTAACAAAGCTCGGAGTGCCCATCTCTCTTTCGAAGCAATTTGTCCAGACTCCTCCTTTTTCTTATATTCATGATGAGGAGATTGCTACACCTCCTTCACCGTGAGTCTGTTACCTTCCCATTGCTGAAGAATGCCATTATTCACTTGAAACTTGAGTGGAGAGGAGCACATGAGGGTAAGTATCTTGCGCAAGTGCACTACACATGCTGCCCACTAGATTCAAACCCACACGGCTCAATGCCCGGTGATTAAGAGTCAGGGACACATTAGGCCATGATATAAATGAACAAATTTGTGAACAACATGATCACACATGTCTCTAGTGCAGTAGTAAGGTCATATATATCATCAACAACAGAAGTAAACAGACTCCACGCAGAAAAGCAAGGATTGAAAAGATACAGGTAATTTACAGTGTGCTATGCCTCCCTAATTTGCAATTCCATGAAGCTCACACACACTGTATACTGACCACTGTGCCCCAAGTCTACGTCCCAGGGTCTGCATTTAAATCATCACATACAGGATCAGCTTCCCTGGTTCAAGTTCATACAGGTTTCAACAAGACAATTAGCAGTTAGTTCCTTGTCCAAGGAAGTTCAAATACATCTAACATTGGCACTACCATGATTTGAACTTGGGACTTCCTCACTGTAAGTGACTCCTTTCTTTAGCCATATTGCATGTAACATTAATAAGTTTATTTTGGGCTTAATCAAACAACTCCAGCAACTTACTGGGTGGTGTTGATACAGGGTGTTGATAATCACAAAACATAACAATAACCTTCAAAACATTTGGTACTAAAATGGTTTAAAGGAACCCTACAGCAAAACAAGTGGCAAATAAAATTAGAATTAGATGCAACATTAACAACCCTGTTCCTTGCTTTATCGCACATGCCCCTACTACATTAACTCTGTCATTTTACTTACTTACTTTACTTTCGTCGACCACGGTCGGAAGCCATGATGAACTTCTTCCAGAGTAGCTTGTCATGCATCAGTTCCTGTAGTTCGTGTTGTCCAAAACCCACATCCAGACTCAGCAGCTTTGGGTAGGTCAGCCTTGGTCTCCCTTGGGCACGTGCTCCATGTGTGGGGCTCCAGAAATCTAGACGTGAGACTGGTTGTTGAAGTCTCCTTGTGCAATGTGCTGCAAAGTTGAGACGGCGACCTCTGACAATTTCAGATATCTTTGGTAGATCACCATAGATCCTGTCCCTAGTAGGATGGTCTTTCCAACTGAGGTTTTGCACTGTCATCAACAGTCTGGTGTAACACCCAGCAAGTCTAGCCTCGAGCCTATCTGTGATTGTCCATCCTTCCGCACCATAAAGTAGGATGCTTTCTACTGCAGCACGGAAGAAACTAATCTTCAATGGAACAGGGAGATTTGTTTTCCACACAGTTGACATTTTGTTGCAAGCTTTCCAGGCAAGTGCTTTTCTGATATGGAAGTCATCGACATGCTTCAGGTGGCATCCGTCAATGGTGGACAGGATGATGTCATCAGGCATATTGTAACACATAAATTTGGTCTTACTAGCATTCATTTGGAGCCAAACTGAGGCAGCAGCACTCTCAATTCGGGTAAGAAGATTCTGAGCTTATTGTAATGTGTCAGACAGAAGAGCTATATAATCAGCAAAATCTAGATCTGTTATAACATAAGCTGGCTGTTGTCTGCTTCTTGGTATTACAGTGAAGCCAAGATCGTCTCTGTCCTCACCAACGGCCAGTCTCATCCCATAGTCAAGGACGATTATGAAGAGATAGGGTGCCTAGGTATCACCCTGAAGAACTCCTGCCTGAATCTCAAAAGGGGTCAGTATCTCCATCTAGGGATAGGACTACTGCCTGGGTGTTGTTATACATTATGTTTATGGTATTCCATAAGCATGCAATATTTTCAAAATTTTCCCTCTGTGAACTGATTCGAAGGCTTTATTAAAGTCGATAAAGGTCATAATACACTCAAGATTTTTATCCTTAATCCCATCTATTAGCTGTCTGAGAGCCAAGATGTGTGATGTTGTTGTTCGCTCCTCTCGGAACCAGTTTTGGTTTGGTCGAAGCAGTGGTTCAAGATGGGGACGAATGCGATTCAATAACAGGCGGTTAAATGTCCTTGCAGCTATGGAAGTAAGTCAGACTTATACCTGTATAGTTGGTAGCCTTGCTTAAGTCTCCTTTCTTTGGGATTGGAACAATACCACTGATGGACCATTCTCGTGGTTTTACTCCCCTTAGTAGTGTTCCATTGCAAATATTAAGGAGGATACTGTTAAACCTTCCTGTCCTCCATACCTCAGCAGGTATTCCATCTAAGCCGGCAGCCTTCCCGTTTCTCATTTTCTTAAGAACCTCTTGCAATTCCTCATCAGTGAAAGCACCAGTTTCAATTGGCAGAGGACGGTCGAAAAGGGGTTCAATTTCTTCATTAGGGTTGCTAGCCATTGGTGATGATCCTAGAAGAGAACAGAAGTAATCTTTCCACTCCTTGCATCGCTCTACAGTGGTACTACCTCTCAAACGCCCTGAGCTGGATGCTCTTCTACCAGTTATCTCGTTTATGGTTGCCCAGGGCATGCCACTTTGCATGCTTTGGGAAGCAGATTGGATAGTGGAGATCTTTTCTTGCAGGTACTTCTTTTCTACACATGTGTATGTTGCATCCAGGTTGATTTTAGCCTCCTCAAACAATGTCTTATCATGTGCACTGTTTGATTCCATATACTGCTTGTGGGCATCAATGAGGGCCTTTCTTGATTGCCTTACTCTGTCATCTTCCCAGGACACTTTATTTCTTGGTCTTCTTGGTTTCTTTGGGAGGGTTTTTGAAGCAGCGATCTTATGAGCTTTAATGAACAGAGGGTACTTCTTGTCTGCTGTTGATCCTCCTCCTCTAATGAACACAGAGCACTGAACTGGTTATGCACCTCCACTGCATATGACTGTTGGAGATCAGCGCCTGTATAGAATTTCTTCCAATCAAATTTCAGTGTTCTTTTTGCCGCAGACTTTGTAGCTCCTAAACTCAGCCTCAGCTTAGCTGTGGCATTCCTGTGGTCAGATCCAACACTGACAAAGGTGTTGTAGGCATTGCTGTCACACACACTATTCACCCACTTTCTATTGATGGCAATATAGTCAAGCTGTGCTTTCGCACCGTTGGGATATTGAAAGGTCCACAGTTTCCCTTTCTTCTTTTGTAGCATGTTGTTTATTGCTGTCATTTTATTAATCACAAATCAAATCAATTAACATCATCATAGTAATTATGCCTTTAATATAGTTAACAAGTTCTTAGTAAGCAAAACAAAAGATGAGCTAATACTTTTATATTTATCTTAAAATGTAGACTCATTAATGTTAAATGACAGATATCTAGGTTACCTTGCAGATATAATGCGTGTGAGCAAGAAAATGTACTCTGTCTCCTGATACAACTAAGCATCAAATTCCTTGCTCAATGAAAGTATGTATGTTTTGTGAAATAACTTGTCCTTATTAATAAAGAATCAGCCAAAAAAATTCAATAATAAATGATTATCATCAGAACTTTTGACAATGAGTCATTCTCAGTAGGGGTGTATTGAAATCTGTGATTAGATTTATCAATATATAATGAATGAATCCCACCATTTTTCAAAACACGATGAAGCATGAACACATCAAATCTGTTGAAAATTTGATTGTTACCTGATTGCCGTTTAGTTGTTTAGGGGCTGCTTCAAAACTCAACTGGCGGTTACCTGCTGGTGGGCAGTTCTGGCTGGTTCTGGAATATATAATAGCCAACCTCCCAGAACCTGCAGACAACTGCCGGTTGAGTTTTGAAGCTGTCCCGTAGGAAAATTAAGCAGGTGTACTATTTTTTCTTTATCAACATTTAAATATGTTTGATGAACTTCTTTGAGTTTGAAATAATTGATTTTCTCCTAAATATAGAAGCTCAATTATACATGTAATTTGTACAAACTGATTCAGTGCCTCTCTTTTGGACCACATGTTACCAAGATACAAACTAGTACATTTTGTGTACATAATATTGAGTCAGTTGTGTCCAGATGTAATGAGGCCATTGTGTCTAGATGTAATGAGCCTATTGTATCTACATGCAGCCATATGAATCTCTTTAATCATAATCTAACTAGGTCAGAGTAAATTATTACTAGTGCTGGCCTAATTTTATGATTTAGCTGACACAGTTTAGGAGTAATGATGCTAGTAAGATTTGACAGATTATATCACTATTGTATCTATTTTATCTAAGGTTACATTCTAAGATCATTCATTAATGCAATTGAGATCTTGCATTGGGCCCAGTCAAATGTACTTTTCCTATTTTTAACCAGGCATGACCCAAAAATTATTAAATCATCATGGGATCATTACACTGCTGTTTAAAGTTAAAGTTACTTACAATCATTTCTAAATTTCTTAAGAGTAGGAACTTGTCAAAAAGAGTGTCTGAACTGATACTCAACAGCTTTCCTTGTTGCATATTTTGTTGTATTTCTTCTTTGTGCTAATGCTGTGATAAACTGTTATTGGTTCTCAATGCTGGTAAATGTAAATATAAACTATTAGATCTTTGCAATTTAACATGCACCTTTACATGTGAATCGTCTATCACATTGATGATTACCATTTGTATTAACATGATAAATTAAAACCATGCAATTCGATAACATACATTACAAGATTTTTACAAAATAACATTTGTAGGTGCAGAAACCATATTTATCAAAAGCTTATGCAATCCCATTTGAAAGAAGGCTAATGGACATTTGATATTTAAGGTGCATGGTCCTGGTACTCTTAATCCATGTGACATTTTATGCTGAAACATGATTCGGTTTGGAATTTATATAAGTCATAATGTGTCTTTTTATGTTAATTTAATTTAACTTACATTTGAATGTTGTTGTTTTGATAATTTTTCATATGAAACTAAAAACTAAAATTTAAAAGATCCTATCATCTTTTTTAAAAGATATCTTTTAAAAGAAAAAGTTTTACATATGGTATATCAATAATAAGTAGAACTTGCAAAATGTCGTATGTCTTTCTAAGCCGTAATGTAACAGTGAAGTGGGTCATTTACGAAAGAGGTTCATGGGCTTAATGCAACTTTTCTATTATACTGTAACATGATGGACACTAATGGACACTTATTGGACATTTCTAATTGAATTCCATCGTTTTTACAGGTGACTATTTCTGCTGACACTCATTTAATAAAATACATGCTTAGAGTTAAGTTTAATTTGGGAATTCTGGTGACTCCAAATGTCTGTATATCTGTCAACATTTAAAATTGTCACTTGATAAATTGTGGCATTTGTACTTTAAAACTGGCATAGGATGTGTTTTAGCACAAGATTATTCAAGCTGACATGTAGAACCCACCAAATTTGGAATTTTTGAAAGATGCTACATTAAGACAAATTAAACAACAAGACCTTAAGCAATATGAAATAAAATGTTGAGATGATATTTATATGTTCTACTTTCTAGAACGAAAAATTAGGGCAAGGTAGTTAAATGAATTCCCAGCAAAACAATATTGATCTAACACATGGAGAGACAATATTGTGTGAAGGAAGGCCCTTCTAATGTTTTATCAAAAGTTATTTTGATAGTGGTTAAAGACTATTATTGTTATCTAATATGTTTCTATGATTTAATCAATTTGTGTATGTTTGAACTCTCATGTGTTGTTTTTGTGTTTATTAAGAGTCTATGTAATATTAAATTTACCTATGGATTAGATTAGATTTAGCCAATAATGATTTCTTGCAAACATATGTGCCCTAGTTTTTTAAAATACGCATTTAAGGGGCTTTGTTTGTTTGTTTTTTCTATTTGGTCACATATACATCAATAAGTATCAGTTGAGGCAAGCAGTGAAATTACACAATATCATTAGACTTGGATAAAGTGACATACATTAATAATCATGTTAACTCATACAAACATTTTTCAGCAAAAATAATAGAGGGTTTGCACAACGCGATACGCACCATACACGCAACCGTTCTTGCCACCATCTTGGAGTAATTTGTAATATAAACAAGCCATCAAAATCAACTGTACCTTGTGATTGACTTCAAATCATGACTTGATAATTAAACTAAATAAATGTAATGTATATTTCTGTCATCATTAGTTGTGATCAGGTATTGTGATACTTCTAAAAGATTATAATATGACGGGACTTTTTGTTTGCCGGCCCATGAAAATGGTATTGTGAGTACGAGTGACATCATGTGCAAACCCTCTATTTGAGATCATTCAAAAGATTTGCCCTTTTCACATTTAAGCAAATTATTGAATAAAATAAAGATTTATTGATTTATCAAGCCAGGCCAAAATAAAGTTGTGTTATGCAGACAAGCAAACCATTCGCTCAAACAAATCTTGTTTATCGCATTAGCTTTAAACCTTTATTTTAATCTGCACTTGTGTGTTGCATATAATAGGTATTATTAGACATTGAGAAAGCACTTTTTATATAAAAGTCACCCAAATGAAAGTTTCAAATAAAGTTTGATGAAATTTAGTTAATATATTCCTGCTTTTGTTTTGCTGATATTTGATTGCAACTGTCCTACATAATTTTATCAATAACTCAAACATCAGTAATCTGCACTTGTGTGTTGCACACAGGTATATTAGACATTGAGAAAGCAAGGTTTGCTTTTAGGGTATTTTGCTATCAAAAATATCAAGCACTTTTTATATAAAGGTCATCCAAAGAAAGTTTCAAATAAAGTTTGATGAAAGTTAATATATTCCTGCTTTTGTTTTGCTGATATTTGATTGCAACTGTCCTACATAATCTTATCAATAACTAAAACATCAGACATTGTGATATTATACAAGTATATTCTACAGGCATCAAATCCGTAAATGGAAATAACGGGATATAAAAATTAGGCTAATGGAGATCATGATTACATGCTTTGATATTAGTATGACCCAGTTTTGCTCACTGTTATGGTAATGTATTATTGGTAATTATAGCAACATTGAAATGTGTCAGCTCTGTTTGGATTAATTTGAGCATAAAACTGTAAAAGAGCTCCCTTATGAATAAATGGACTATTATGATCAATGTTACCAACCTTTTTCCTAGTTTAGTTTTAAGATATTTATACATTCGATCAATTGTCACTCAGTAATTATTTGATGGACATAATACATTGTTTCTGTGTGCTCCAAAATAAGTACCAAGTCGGTACCGTCAATGTACGTGTTGCACGATTTTGCCAGCATTTTTTCACACAGACAGCACGTATGTGCACATACGACAGGTTGTGACTACCGCGCTTAACGGAGGTCTTGAGCTGATAAGACCACATGATAATGACAACCATGATGATAATGACAGCAATGATGATCCTGTATGGTATTGAGTTGGCTTGTCTGTTAAGACAATTTTATAGTCCATCAACTTGAAGAGCCATATTGCACTCTGCATATAGATTAAAGGCAGCTCAATTACATTTACCCTAAAAACATCAGTCACTGATAGAATCATGTGTTAGATTTAATCTTTTCTTTTTCTAGTTAACTGTAAAAAAGAATCACTTTTGACATTTGTGTAGTGTGTTACTTATATCATAGTAAAGTAATAGTCTTAAATGTCATTTACATTTATACAGATTTTAATCTCTTGCAAGTGTGGAAATGCATTTAGAATAAAAGAAAAGGAAATATTAAAAAATGATTAAGTGTATACGGATAGGTACAGACATAAAAAATAAAGTAATTTTTATCATAAAAATGAAGATAATGAATCAAATTTCTTTACTCTAGAATCTCTGATTTGAAGCCTCTATCTTTTTGTGTAAATGTCACATCCACTGGTAAGGAGGTAGAATAAAATACAACTTTGTATACTTTGACCAGTTTAGAACAATTATTGAAAACATCTTTAACCAGACATAAACTAAATGATCTTAAAGTCGTATTAGAAAGATTACATATAAAGGGAATACATTATTGAAAAATGAACATTTACAGATTGAAATTTAAAAAAAAAAGTGAGAGATATATTGGTTCTCCTGTTATTGTTGTTGCAATATATATACTTATAAATAGTGTACTCCATTATAGTTTGGTTGATTTTGTAAGTACAAATATTTTAAGCAAATTTTTTAGTGTTCATATAAAAACAACATTGGCATCATATCAAGTTCTATATCAAGCATCTTTTCATTATCAGCTTTTACTTGAATTGAAATTGCCGAGGGACACTAACATAAAAGTGTGACATCGTACAACAATGCCGCTTGTACTTGAAACGAGATTTACTGAAATGTTATCTCTTTATGTGATATTTCCCTTGGGCTTCTTTCTTTGTCATGTTATGAAATTTGTTGTCAAGATTTCAAAAATATGCTATTCATAAATAGTACTGGAAAATCAAGACAATGGAATCTTTTGAAGTACTTACACGTAATCTAAAATGTCAAGTTAATTTCATGTGCAATTGAAACTGTCATGCTACAATATCATGAATTTGTTTTCAAGGTTTCCTACAAAACATCTATGTAAATACCTTTTGAAAAATAAGACAATACAATTGACAATACATTTTACACATGATCTAAAATGTGAAGTCAGATCAATATGCAATTTAAACTTTTATGAGGTTTCCAGTCTTTTAAATAAGTTATGTTAAGCCATATGTACGTATTCCATAGAGTGATTTAATTGTTGTATACATTTACTAGTTATTGCTGACATTTTATACAAGAAATCATCTAAAATACCTAAATATTAATCAATTTAAACGAAGGATAATCCATTGTAATATACTGTTTGAATAAAATTTGCTCATATTACTATACTTAATTAATAAGGCAGTTTAATATACATTAATGCAATCTTAAATAACATTATGGTATTAGGAAACTTTGTTGAAGTCATTCTGCTGCTTGTGTATATAACTTAAACTAGAACTAGATACTTTGAACTTGAGCTAGATACTTTTTCCTGCAAGCAATTAACTCAACTGCTCATGGCAAGGGAATTCTTCTTCCATACCTGCACTTTGGGAAACTGAATTTCCTCTCTTTAGTAAAGAATGATTTGTCATAGCACGAATATCGATTTTTAGCTGTCCATACGGTTTTGCCAGGATTGCCTTATATGAGTATATTTGCATTATGTTTACCATTACATTTTTTAAAACAAAGTGATTACAATCTTCCATCCTCATCTGCTGCCTTATCAGTAACCATCTTTGGAAGTTATTTTTTTTATCAAGTTGTAATAAGTGTGTATATTGAATGTAACCCCAATTAATAGCTGGCTAAGGGACGGCTTCAAAACTCAACCGGCGGTTGTCTGCCGGTTCTGGGCGGCTCTGGACGGTTCTGGGCGGTTGGCTATTGTTTATTCCGGTTGAACCGCCCAGAACCGCCAAGAACCGGCAGGCAACCACCGGTTGAGTTTTGAAGCCGCCCCTAAGTCCACCAGTGTCTAATCCCAGGTCAAAATTCCAGTTGAAACCAGTTGGAAATCTCAACTGTGTTTAACTGTGCTTAACTATGTTTAACTGGTTTGAACTAGGTTTCAACTAGGTCCAACTAGTATTTGTTGTAGGTATGAAATCCCAGTTGATCCAAGATGACATTTTTGAATACCAGTTGGTGT
>JXSR01S017123.1:32551-47547 GCA_000969725.1 Ophiothrix spiculata
AAACATTAGAAGTCTCGCATTCGTAAACGATGAAAGATTTTTCTTTAAATCAAAATTTATGGCAATCTGTGATCAGTTTGCCATTCAAAGAAACAAAAAATAGTTTCTTTTGTGAACCACTACCGCAGAAAAAAATTATTTTGTATATAGTATTTTTTTCAGAAATGTGCCAAATTGTGTGCAATTTTCGTGGTGGCCAAATTTGCCATGTACAAAGTCTATGGGAATTTGGAATACAAGTTATTTCATCATTCTGCACATTCTGTGAAATTTTGAACAAATTCTGTGCAGGACACCGTAGCCGTTAGAACCACCTTAAAACAGGCAATTCACAGGGCTAACGGGGCAAACTCAGAGTCGTAATTCGATTTTCGGGCAAAACAACCCGAGTTTGTTACATTATCATTCAAAATCAACTCAGCATATTTATAAAATATTGTTTGTAATTCAATAAGAAGTATCAAGCCTACAATCTGTCAAAATTTGAAATCAGTGGAATTGTTCGAACATCATGAAATTATGAGGTTTCGGCGAAAAAGGGTCAACTTTTTCGAAGTAGTCTTTAGGCGTCATTTTGACCTTGATAATGGATGTGAAATCACTAGTAAAGTTATATGTGTAAACAAGTGACTCTATTTAATATGTACGCCAAAAATTGTGATATTCTGATGGGTGTAAGTAGGTAAAAACTTGCAGTAAACATGACATTCGGCCAAGCAAGACGTTTTTAGGGACTGTAGCCTTAAGATAAATTTTTCATAACTAGTCAATAACATTAATTCCCCAGATTTTGTTGAAATATGTTTGTCCTGTGTTTACTAGCTGAACAGTGAATGATTTGTTACTTGATTATTAAGCTATACATTGCACTTTCAATGAGTATGTTGATATTGAAAAGTAAATCCTGGAAGCAGTTTTCTTTTCAAAAATAACATTTGTATCATATCACATTCCTTATCGAATATCAGCTTTTACTTAGATTAAAATTGCCATGGGACATTGTTTATTATCTGACATTTTACAACATACCATTTGTACTTAAGGCAAGATTAAATTTGCTGAAATGCTTGCTAAAATGTTTTCTCTTTTACAAAGTTCAAAGTTTTCAAAAACATATGGAGTGGAATGAGTTATTTATTTGAGATTAGCATGTTACATGTTTGAATTTCAACTGTTGAACACTGTGGATTCCATGATGAGTTAATTTTAATTTAAGTAAAATCAACTACAGAATCCCAAAGAGATGAATGAGTTGTGAAAATTACTCCAAAATTTTAGGAGTATTCTTATTGTATGATATTTCCATAATACCACAAGAATTCTCTTATTTTAAGTATGGAGTTTTCTTTTAACTACTGATGGCTAAGTTAGTAACTCATTTTTTCTATGCTGTTAATTTTTCAACCTGTTTTTAAAGATATTCAGTATAAATTATTTAATAATATTTAATCTTATTTAGATCTTCATAAGCTTTACCAAATAGTTTCACTAGTTTTACATGTGTATCACTGAGGTTAATGGATTAAAGTAAAACTAGGACACATGCTAACCTAGAGCAAACTTGTTTTCCAAATGTTGTAAGTCTATTATACCTTACCATAATAGGTGAAACCCAACATGGGGAAATAACATTTTCATGCTCCAAAGTGTTTTGTTACTTTATCTGACATAGTTTCTTAATGGATTTCAGTCAGACTGGTCTGGCTAGAAAATAGAGTTGATAAAAGGCACACATTACCATCACTGGGCCTTTGAGTTTCTTTAATGGTGGTTGCATTATGCTA
Organism: Ophiothrix spiculata; assembly: GCA_000969725.1. Taxonomy (NCBI): domain Eukaryota; kingdom Metazoa; phylum Echinodermata; class Ophiuroidea; order Amphilepidida; family Ophiotrichidae; genus Ophiothrix; species Ophiothrix spiculata. The sequence goes on from JXSR01S017123.1 coordinate 34,336, forward strand.
CTGTAACCTATTTTTGCTATATGTAAAATGATGTATGAAACTCTTGACAGATTAGATAGCCATCCAAAACGCTTGCCTGTTGTACAATCCCCTATGTATATAAAGGAGTTTGTGTTGATTGAGATCGATAGCCATTTATATCTTGTTAATAACTATGTTCATGTCATCTCCACAACAGAATATCCTTTCGTCTGAGTTAGAAGACTTTGCATAGTTTATTGTTTGTAAAGGTATTGGTCTAGTTAAGGAACTGGACAAGTGTACTCTGACTTTTCTGATTTTTTGTTATATTGTTTGCATGAAACATCACTAAAAAGATCTTAGTTAGTTACTTTGATAATTTTAGAGTATTCATCAGATTCAAAAACTTCCTGTAACAACAAAAAGTCAATTTTAGTGGTAAAAGTATAAAATTTCATTCCAATGAAATACTGTATGATGCTACCATTCGTTAAAATGCTACATGCTGGAAAAACGTTTTTAAACTGACCTAATTACATGTTTTATGACGTATTTTGTTGATTATCACTAACATCATTGAAATTCACAAAGCATCATCAAAAACGATTCCAGACAAGGATGAAAATGTTTACTCAAAGACAGATATTGGATTTAGGTTGAAAAGATTGTGATGGGTGTTATGGAGAGGGAAGGAAACCATCACTTGTCTGTAAAAGAAGTTAACAGTGTAAACAAAATGTTGGTAAAATGAGGGCTATTCTTAGTTGGATTAATAGAACCCTTGTTTTTTCACAAACCAACATGAGGGATATAACTACCAAAGTCCAGTGATCTAGAAAGCCACTTTACTATCTTTTTTGGGAGGGCCATCAGTCTGCTATGCAATCAGTCTGTGTAGAACTCAAGTGGTATGATGCGATAGTAGATTTATATTGAAAATAGTAACACAGAAAAGATCAAGGTCCTAGGATTAGACTAGGCTATTCTTTTGAGTTGGCATGCCATTTAAAACATTTTGCTATGTAAAATCATGTGAAAACACACCATAAACTATATAATTGAAACAAGCAAACTGCACTAGATTAAAAGTAGGGCACAAGCTTTCATACGCCAAAGGTAAGGTACATGCATACCTCAATAAGAGTTTTCCATATTCCTGTATCCAAAAATAGCATGATGAAGATGCAATATTAAATAAACCAGGGCAAGTGCCAGTCTGACTTACAAAAAAATTACATTATCACCATTAGACCCCTCAGCCTACGAAGTGCATCTTGCAATATTTTGTATTCACCATTTTCAAAAATCTGTTTGGACTTGTATAAAATAACTTTTTGACAGATTGATGGATTTAAAACAAATTTTAGATTATTTGTACATCAGCCTCAATTTCACAATTCAAAACCTATTTATTGATAAAGATGCATTTTATAAATAAGATAAAATAGGTTGAATGAATTTATTCAGCATAGTATTGCTTTTTTGTCTCAAATAAAGCCTGGTTCTTCCTCTGTACAATGGTATATGACCTGCCTTCACTTTAATTAATCACTACTTATTTTACCACTCAAACATAAGGTTAAACCCATGGAAGTATTTTTCAAACTGAAAAATTATTAAAATAGGTTGGGTAAATAGGGTTAAAGAATCAAGAACATGTCAAATAATTAGAATAGGCTCATTCCAGTGAAAACTAAACCTTTTTTGAAATCAAGCAAAAAACTAGCTTTTTTATTCGACCATATGAGCAGTGTTTTCAGTCATACGTTTGTTACTCGGTATGTGAAAAGTATTTTCTAATCAAAAAATTTGAATTTTTTCTGCCCGTGCATGAATGAGCACATGTTTTCATTCAAAAATGTCACAAACGTTACCAAAAAGTTACACCAAAATGTCACAAACGTTACCAGACGTTACAAAACAAAACATTGCAATAAAAGAAATCCTGACGATAGAATTTCCTACCACTTTTATGAACTATTTGTAAATATGTTACCAACCATCTGTAAAAAGCGCAATAAAAAATTCGCTAACATGTCAGAGAAATTTTACTTTGAAGTCATTTGGAGCAAAAAACCATTTCCGTGCGCGGTCACAAACGTTACCGAACGTTACATGAACTTTATTCAGTATTTTGGCAATTATTTTAATCTTTAAACACCTGCATGTCTTGATCCCACCAGTGAGCATCATTATCAACAACAAACTCGTTGATATAATGTTAATGCTAGGTTCTGTGGCCATTTGGAATTTTCCAATTTTTCGGTCACAAACGTTACTTTGAAATCCCCCAATAGAATGATTGTTATTATTGATTCAATGCAAAATTGACTACATAACAGATAACGTCAATAATGCAAGGATTTATGAACTTTAACTAAGGGGTTGCTTCAAAACTCAACTGCCTGCCAGTTCTGGGAGGTTCAACCAGAATAAACAATAACCGACCGCCCAAAACTGCAGACAACCGTTGGTTGAGTTTTGAAGCCACCCCTAAACAACTGAGCAGTATCTGCTTTAAAACAATCCCATTGAGTTTACATACTCTTATCAAGAGATACAACATACATGTTAATTTATTTTAATTTTGGGACATTGAATCCACTACTTCAGGATTCTACGTTTTAAAATCTTTTGAGTTTATTAGACAATAATTACTGCACGCCATCTGTTTTGAGGTCATTGTTTAAAATCGGAGGTGTTTGTACTTTTCTTCGGGAGCTACGCTCCCTCAGAAAAGTACCTCGGCCCAAAACAAACACCTCTGATTTTAAAAAATGACCAAATTAAAAGATGGTGCAAAGATATTATTGTCAATAATAACCATCTATTGACATTTTAATGCCTTTTATGAGTGATTTTATAAAGAAATACTTTGTTAAACTTATTTCTTACTTAAAGATCTACTTATCCCTATAAGAGAATTTCGATCAGTCCAGGCATGACGATCATCGCATAATATGATAAACGCAAGTGTATGTGGTGCAAACGCGCGCATGATGAGCGTTTTATAAGAAAACGCATTCAGCGCTAATGACGTCACATACGCGGGTCATTATAAGAAGTCATTGTTGCCTGATAATGACCGCGCAATTGTTGCGTAAAAGTAGAAATAATCTTATTAGATTGGATCGCGCTATTACGCTTGAACTTATCCTTTATATGGCCCCGTTAATTCAAGTAAGTGAAGTTTACACCTGACCTATAAAATCTTGTTACACCCAAGTAATTCAGCAAGATTCATGCTGAAACTATCAACTGCATTAATGTTGGTTGTCTCATTAGAAACATTTCTATAAGTCTGATTCACTCAATTAAAGATTAAGGTGGCATTTCAAATAGTCAGTGACCTGATTAGCCTGATAAGTGTTTGCGATTATACGCTTTGTTAGCTAACAGTTCAGGCAACAATAAACTTCATTTTATCAATGAGAAAGATTATGTGAGGTGAAAGATATTCAAATAAGTTTAAATTTCCATTTACTAAGGATTTATTCAAAATAAATGTCCAAAGCGGTTGATATGCTGTAGTATACACTGAGTAAAATATAGGAGACTTCATGCAGAAATCATTATATTTCATTCTTTAAAGAATCATCGGACTTGTTCAACATCTTTCCCAATTTTTTTTGCAATTTTTCAAGATTTTTGTACATCATATGAAGTAATAATAGTAATAACATCAGCATACAAAGTTTTTTGCCAACAAGGAATAATGCCTCTAGTCCCTAATTGAATTGTAAAATACTTCGAGTTAAGTAATGTTTTCCCATAATACCATGAACTGATCCTTTGTATGGCCCATGCACTTAATTCAAGATAGTTTACAGCTGACCTATTAAAGAAAATGATTTCACGCCAAAGTTATTCATGCACAATTCACGCTTAAATTATTAGCACTACTGCTTTAGATGGTTCATTACAACATTGCTATTAGCTTGATTCACTCAATTAAAGATTTAGGTGGCATTTGAAATTATCAGTGACCTGATAAGCCTGATAAGTGATTGTAATTATATGCTTTGTTGGGATGTGAAATGAAGTTTGCTTGTTTGTAGTTATTCTATCATTTACCAAGGATTTTGTAAAAACAGATGTGGAATGCAATGAATAGGAGTGACATGCTGTGGTTTACACAGATTGAAGATAGATGTCCTGAAAAATAAACAATGTTTCTTTTCGTTAATGGAAACAATTTGATTAGATAATATTTACCTGAAATGTTTGATGGATTAAATGTTCAAACCAATGTGTCAATACAAACTGACACTTGAAGATATTACTTTTACTTTTATCATAGTAAAGAGTTATTTGTGTCCTGTCATATCTAAAGGTACCTTAAAGTCGACATATAAATTATGAGACATGGTCCATTGAAGCTGAGCATAGTCAAAAATCATGTCCAAGGTCGAATTTCTAATTTCATCTGAAACGTTACGTAACCTTTGAAGTGTATTCTATAATATTAATCAGGTTTTAATATCGAAAACATAAAACAAATGTTTTAAAAACCGAGATAAAAATCCTTTCCCCATTCAGTACAGAAACTTTAAACTTGATTTTCTCAGAACTATAGTTTTCTGAATCAGCACGATGCAATTTTCAAGTTTGGATGTAACTTTTGCAGCCGACATCCAATAACCAAAAGCTTAAAATATAATCTTTCAGATGAGACCAAAAAAATCAATTTTCATTTTGGGACCCTTAAGGTACCTTTCGATATGACGGGTCACATTTATGATTAAATATCTATAAGGTCAATTTAGGTATTCATGTATTTGCTTTGTTAGGTAACTTGAGTTTTATAGAACTCTGACCTTCCTTAACATGTCTCAACATTACATTGTGCATAAAGATCAACATTGAGGGCAGACACAAATTTAGTTTGGTTTGGTAAAGATTGATATCATCAATATGGATATTACCATCTTATAATAAATGTGTCAATGTACCAACATATCCAACACAAGAGCAAATTTGCCCTACTGTATTATGCATAGCAATTTACCACTATGGGTGGTAAAAATATCCAACAAATTTAGCATAAAATTTAGCACCCATGAATCACAAAACTTATTTGTCTTCTTCTTCCTCTTCTTCTTTTTCTTCTTCTTCTCCTCCTTCTGACAGGTACATACGAAGAGACTGTGTACAAGGTCTAATTATACTGAAAACAAAATTGCAATAGCTTGAAATCCTATTTGTCATCTAATATATGCCAAGTCTTCCAATAGGTACGTGTATCCAACAAGACACTGGATTATTAAATAAGACACTTATTTTTGAAGCATTTGGACATATGCAAGTCTCTTATATGAGTTTGATTGACATAGTCTTTTGAAGCTCTCTGGTTTGTTAAGCTTAATTTAATGCAATCATCAGTTCTTTTCATCCCACAATAGAAGAGTGTCCTGTATAGCTGATGTATCTTTAGTTTTTCAAATCCTCATGAAACATTTTCTATAGGTGCACCAAGGGAAGACTCAATACTTTTAAAGTAATACTTTTTCCAGAAGTTCTATATTAGCTAAGGGTAAGAACATCTGTGACTGACAGTGATATTACCAAACCATTTGTTATTAGATTATTTCAAGCAATAATTATATTTTGCAAGTGCTTTGAGTCAAGTCAAATGTGTCACCGAATGTCTTGAACCATCTCAATATATGGCCTACTTTTCAGAGAGTAAAGTTTACACCTTGTTAGATGATTTCAAGATCCTATTGAAAGGTATTCATGCAAAATTTATTTAGTGAGAGGTAACCGGGTTGCTTTAAGACGCCTCAATGCAAATACTGGCATCCAATTGATTGATTAAATTTATCACATTGGCATCATTGGTAATTGTCATTTGCCTAGTGTTAGTTGTTATATGCTCTGTTGTTAAGCAGCAGTAACATGTATTGAATTAGAATTAATGACATACATCTAAAGATTTTGAGTTACTTATTCATTGATGATGGGTAAGAAATGCACACTACTGCAGAAAGATTGATTGCAAATAAAGTAAAATAAGAATTCATTTTAGTTAAATATGGATTGGTGAAAGCTAATTATTAAATTGATTATCAATTTTAAAGCTTCAAATTTGAATATTCTAATATCAAGCTCTAAGATGTACTTAAACCTAAGGGACTTACGGACCTAGAATACTTGCTTGAATATTTGACAAAGTAAAATTTGAAATTTTGAAAATAATGTTTATTTCATGTGTCTTTACAAGCTTCTATTATTACATATTATACACAACAGTAGATCTCACTCATGTTAGAATCTACAACAGCACGTTGTCTGATCACATGTCACTATCATGTTGTGTCAAAGTAGCAAGTGATTATGGATAAACAAGGTCAATACAGTTATATGTCTTCCATAAGTAGATATCCTATTATCTGTACTTGTGTTGTGTATTTCTAAGTTGTCTTACTAATTTTCTGTTGATTTTCTGCTTTGGCAGCTTCCAACTTTAAACAAGTAGGCCATAATAATTTGTGGTTCATAGCATTCCGTCACACGTTACCATGGCTGTCAAAATAGGTAAAGTTGATTGATTGTTTAAAATTGCACTTTAGAAGTCTCAGGTGGTTCTAGTTTTATCCTCATGGCTTTATCTCAATGAGAATTATGTTTGTTTCCTATCAGAGATTGTTTATTTTGCCTGGTGGAGCGGCTTAAAAGGAATTAAATATTACATTTCAGTTATCTCAAATTGTGTTTTTGCTTCACAGCATATGTATGTGTGTAAACTAGAACTCTTAAGAGATCTAAACACAGCTGCTGTGATCTGACATCAAATGAATTTCAAAAATGTGCTCAGGATGTCGTAAAGTAGATTCATATCAATGTCAGTCCAATTGGAGTATTTTATTGCCATTGACCCCTATTGACCCCCTTTTGGGGTAACAAAGATTTTATCAGTATATTTTTGCCAATCTATCTGTGCAAGTAGAATAATTATACCACATTGCATTTAGCAGATATAATATTAAGCTTGCTCTAATGCTTAAAATCCAAGGTTTAATAATACTGTAAATATTTGATGAAACTTTTTATCATTGTACCCTACCGCATATTACACTAAACTTCAATGGTACTAATATCAAAAATATTTACAAGCACTTTTCCTTAAAAAGGATCAAAACTTACAACTAAGTAAGACAACATAAGTGTAACTGTAGCTAAGGTAAGAAAATGGACAATGTATTTGAAAAATTGGCAACTGTTTATTCTGGTACCCTACAGCTTTTATGCATAGAATATTGTCCTACTACAATTGCCTGGTTCAAATTCAATAAGATTTGTAATACAATCTTTTTATTCAATATACTAGCTAGACATAAGTGTTTTATCAATCCATCTAGTGTTGCAAATATATGATATTGAATCAAAAGATATATTAAATTTGTTGGACAAGATGGATAATGTTCTTTGTGTTTTATCAATCCATCTAGTGTTGCAAATATATGATATTGAATCAAAGGATGGATTAAATTTGTTAGACAATATGGATAATGTTCTTCTTGACAAGTGTCCTACTTTGCAAATCTTTGCAAGAGTATAGTGATAAAAAACAAAATCCCCTCATGAATGACCTGCATGTGATTACCTTCTACTCACAAAAAAAATATCAAATCAAATCTAATCAAATGACTTTATTCACAATATCATACATAACTCTATCATAAAAACAATAAAAAAACATATAAAAACAAGACAAAAATATTGTGAATGGTCAAAAGGCCTGAAGGACCCATCCCCTGAAAAACAAGGTTTCAAGAACACACAAAAAAGAGGAAAAATTACCAAAACCAAGCGGGGAAGCTTGCCCAAAGCCATCAAGAATCATTTGTAGTCGGCAATGAGGTTGGATTTATAAGTGTTTCTAACGTGCCTGACAGATTTTCATTGTTTTAATTTATTCCATAAAATTGGTTCTGTTGTACGAATTGCATGATCTGAATACTTCTTCTTTATTTTTTTGTTCTATTCATTGATATCTATTAAAAATCAATATAAAAAAATGATGTCACAGCTATTGTGTTCTTTTTATTATAAGAGCGTTATTGAAGTTCAATGTCACGTAACTTAAAACTGGAAATTAATTTGAGAATAATTTTTATATATTCATAAACTATAGTATCTTGTCCTTGTATGGTAAAATTTTCATGTCAAACAAAGCTTGCATTGCAAAGTTATTGTCATTTGCGCAAAAAGAGTCAAAATCAGGTTTGTCCACGGGGCAAGTTTACATTGGTGCACACAATGAGCGTTGGTTATAATATCTGTCTTAATTAGCTGATTGGTTTTGCGTTACTGATTAGATTCAAGAATGTGATGAAGGAACTTGCGTCGAGAACTCATTCTAGGATGAGTTCTGCATTTACAGCAGCAATGTTTGCTGCAGATCTCCCTGTTCAAGATCCCACTATTTTCTTTATCCCTGTTCAAAACAGTTCCAAAGGGGTAAAAATGTGTTCTAACTATGTAGTCTTTGTAGATACCTGCATTAGGAAAGTCATTCCTAATGCACGTGTATACAATCTAGACTATTTACAAAGTTAGCTTAGCCGGTCGCGTAGCAACCACTTTTAAAATTGTTCAGCAATAAATGTTCTCTGGCGACTTGTTAACTTTCTCCTCTTACCGCCTTACAAACCAACGTTATAATGAAAAAGACCAAATCCATGCACTGCCTTTGCCCATTTGAACTTCGCGCCCAATAAATTCTTTAGATTATTATGGAAGTACACCATAAATGTTGTTGTGATGCATGCATGCATGTCAATAGTACTCTCAGTCAATGCTATGCACCGTTTATACGATGATGATAAGCATCAACGTCATAAAAAATAAAAACCATGCTGATTGTAGACCTAATTATGATTCTAGTGAACATTAAAGTATTCCCGGCTGTGGACAAAGTGGAATTTTGGCAATTTTTGCGCGAATGTTAATGTTGTGCAGACATTCCTATGTAACGGTGAAGTGTGCCATGGATTCAACTTACAGGACATGGCAGATCATGTTCTATTGACAGCGTCCTACTTTGTAATCCCTAATAGAATTAGTCTTTAGGAAGTGTTAACACCGCATTCAGATGTAGGTTGGTGTAAAGTTATAGCCAGTATTAGGGTTCATACCAAGATAAAATTTGTGATAATGACATAATGTCGCAGGTGTAATAAAAATCATTAGTATTCAAAAGTATACAAAAGAGCCAAAACGAATGAATAATGTACTCCTGTTTAGTTATCAATGTAATTGATATACATGTATGTCAATGACCGAAAATGTTTGTGTTATTCGTACGTTTGGGCTCTATACTGTGATATGTATGGAGCCCAAATGTATGTAATAATGTATGTCTTTCGGCTGATACAAATAGGTAAAATCTGTAAAATGACATGTGACAGGAAAAATAAAAAATCATCTTTGATTAAGTACTAGTTCATTTATAATGCTATGGAAAAACCTGAAAAAATACTGTCTAAAGTTAAAGCAATAAAAATAGTATAGCATGTGTGCATACAAAAGAGGTAATAAAGGACTAGAAAAAGTAGTGCACTGGTTTACACAGTCTGAAAGGAACATACAAGCCATAAGAAGTGTAAACCCAACATTAGGAAACTCAATAATCTTATACAATGAGTAGTGTCGTAAAGTTATTACATTGAATGACATAGGAGGCAGGGTAGTCTGGCTAATAGGAAGCCACACATTTTTTTATACCTTTAGGCTAAATCTGATCTTCTAAAGCATCTTTCAGCTGGTATTTCTTTCTTTTGGACTATATCAGTCACTTTGAAATATATGCTTGATCTTGTACAAAAATTATGTGATAACCGAGATGAGAGACTATGCGAAGAGAAGGAAGTGGGGCACCACCATTAACCGAGATTAAGGGTATTGTCTATATTCACTTTCCATGATGAAAATGATGAAAAAGACAACCGATGTTGTCCAAGCATCAAATGGTGAATGTGCATTTTTGATTAGGATACAGAATATGAAACAGATATGTACCATGTGAATAAAAAAAAAAAAATGTGCACAGATTAAAACAGATTATAGTAGCAAAGCAAATTTAATAAGCTTTCAAATACAGAAAAAATGATGGAAATCGGATGAAAAATAAAAAAGATATGACCAATTTTGTAAGTACGTCTCTTTATCTTCCATTCCAATGTGATTTACACAGTTAAGCAAGATATTACATATCACAATTATGGGTTATGGCATTATGATAAAAGCTAAGAAGTACTTACGAAATTGGTCAAATCTTTTTTATTTTCCATCCGATTTCTATCATTTTTTCTGCATTTGGAAGCTTATTAAATCTACTTTACCACAACAACAAACAACAAAAATTAAGTTTTGGTGCTTTAATCAAGGTCAAAATCAGTTTTAATCCGTGCACAATTGTTTTGATTCATGTGGTATATAATTGAAACCAAGTCAGCTAAATAAATGGCTATTAGAAGAGGTTTAAAACTTTGCAACAACACTTACTTTTTGATCTGACTAATAAATGGCATTTGAAACAATATGGTTTTTATCCCATTTTATCTACACTCTTGTCAAGAGATAATTTATCAAAACTTGTCTTCTCAACAGTATTCCGAGGACATTCACTAAAACAATTACTTACACTTCTACAATCTCACTTGCAAAATGTTTTGAGTGCAAGTCATTATATCCCATATGCCATGAACTAATCCTGTTATGGCCCACTTATTGGAAGATGGCAGAGTTTCCACCTGACCTATTAAGGAAATGCTGAAATTGTTAGATTCACTGTTTTTAATAGTTCATTAGTAAGATTGCTATTACTTGATTCACTCATCATTAAATGATTAAGGTGCCATTAATGATTATCATCGACCCAATTAACCTGGAAAGTGTTTATAATTATATGCTTTGTTGTCAAACAGTACAGCAGCAACTAAGAGCTCTATATTGATCGGAAAGACATGTGAGATGACAGATTGAAAACGGTTAAATGAGGTTGGAACCTCACAATTTCTGAAAAATTGTTTTTATTATAACTTAAAATATATTAAAGTATGCATTTTAATAGGAAATTTCGGAAGGAATCTATTTATAGCTTCAGTGTTTGATTTAAGAACTTGCTTTTTGAAAATTTGGCAAAAAGGAATTTTGCCATTATTTTGTTTGACAATCTTAGAAATAAGAATATAAAGATTATAATCTCCAACCTTCCTAACATGGCCCTCAGTGTCTGATGAAAACAGATCTTGGTTATTAGTTTTACTATTGTAAACACATTGTGCAACTGTAAAAAACAACACTTGTCCATTATTTCACTGTTTGTGGAATAAAAATTTCAGATCATTTGAAATTTAAATGTAAATGCTACAAGGTCATTTAATGCACATGTTTATCCAATCAAAAACAACACTGGGGCAGAGTTTGTAAACTTGAAATTGCCTGGAAGTCATTCCTTGTATATTTATATAACTTGAACTAGATATGAATGACATTTTTCCTCCAAGCAATTACTCAGCTGCTCAAAGCAAGGAAACAACTCCCCCGCATCTTTTCTGAAGAGATTTGATTTCCTCTGTTGTAAGAATGGTTATTAACAAATCCGGGATTTCAAACATTCATTCATACTTTTAAATACTAATTCTGAAGGCAGAATTGAATGATTGGATGATGGATTTGTTAGATATACTTTACATATTTCTTGTGATAAAGTAAGATAATTATAGTCAACTAAGACAAAGAGATATAACAGCAGCAGTTGAATTAAAAAGAAATAACAGAAGTTGCAGTAACATGAACAGTTATTATTTTAATTCATCTTGGTTATTAGTTTTTTTACTATTGTAGGCACATTGTGCAACTCTAAAAAACAACACTTTTATCCATTATTTCTACAAGGCTTATATTGTTTCTATTTACAACATTTTAACTGTCCTGCACATATTTGATTTCACTGTTTGTGGAAAACAAATTCAGATCACTTGCAATTGAAATGTAAATGCCACAAGGTCATTTAATGCACATATTTATCCAATCAAAAACAATACTGGGCAGAGTTTGTACACTTGAAATTGCCTGGAAGTCATTCCTTGTATATTTATATAACTTGAACTAGATTTGGATGACTTTTTCCTCCAAGCAATTACTCAGCTGCTCACAGCAAGGAAACAACTCCTCCACACCTTTATTGAAGAGATTTGATTTCCTCTGTTGTAAGGATGGATATTTGCACAAATCTGGGATTTCAAACATTCATTCATACTTTTAAATACTGAATCTGAATGCAGAATTGAATGATTGGATGAAGGATTTGTTAGATATACTTTGCATATTTCTTGTGATAAAGTAAAATAATTATAGCCCACTAAGACATACAGATCTAATAGCAGCTGCGCAATTAAACAGAAAGTAACAGAAGTTGCGGTAACATGAACCGTTATTATTTTAATTCAACTGCTCATGTTATAAATTTCTGTTTGTCTTAGTTGTTTAAAGTAATCTTTGATTTGTATTGCAACCTATTGCAATATTATGGAAGTGGTTAATAACAAACAAAATATTAATCATGAGGTAATGCATAGCATATATGTTGCCAACTTATAAAAACACATGCTAATACCATGTAGAAAATGTCATCAATGCCCTTGGGAGGTCCTAGGAACAGTTTGTCGATATTTGCTTGAACAATCAAATAAGAAAAAGTTAAAAGCATTGTAAATGTTTACTTTATTTGATTTGACTTTCAGTTCATCAATCTGACTGATTGAAAACATCTGAATTGTTTTCTTTATTCACTCAAGGTTTAATTGCCTTTTTATTGTCAAAAACCTTCTTAAGAGTAAATCTATTTAAAAACCACATGAATTCTGAAAATCTTGGAAGAAGGGGTTCAGCAAATTCATTTCATATGAAGTCAGTGATTACCTATAGGCAAACCATTATGCACAGGGAGCATTACAAAATCACAGTGTTTCTAGATATTTAATAAATTGTATTACAAAAATTGATTAGTTTTGACAAGTTTTCCTCACATTCAGATGCATGTTTTTGAATATATGGATTTGTCATTCATCATAGTGTCAATATTTCATTGCCTGGAAGTCATTCCTTGTATATTTATATAACTTGAACTAGATATGAATGACATTTTTCCTCCAAGCAATTACTCAGCTGCTCACAGCAAGGAAACAACTCCTCCGCGTCTTTACTGAAGAGATTTGATTTCCTCTGTTGTAAGGATGGATA
>JXSR01S017123.1:67336-87048 GCA_000969725.1 Ophiothrix spiculata
ATATCTCTATTTATGTTGATAGTCACATACACCTTGTTAAAATTTTCATCATTCATTGTCATTATTGTAAATTCAAACTGATGTCATTTACATAAAATGTTTTTATTCAAAATATAAGCATATATGGTACGGTTCTATTGACATATGCTTGAATGAGGCTGTCATTGGACCTTTGCAATGAGAAGAATTTGGCCTCAAGTGTTGTGGCAGTTGAAGGTGAAGGACAGGTTTGAGGTTTATTGTTTTTTTACATTGTGAGGAGTTTTTTCATTTAGAAAAATTAAAAAAAATACTGATAGTATTTGCAATATAGTGTTCTACTGCAACTTGAGTTTATAGTATATATGACTCTTCAATTTCCAAGTATCATTAGATTTTTTAACATTGATCCTTTTAAGAAAAATGCAAAATTTTTGTTTTAGTTTACTATGATAGTTATGGGATTTAATTACCCTGTCTAAAGTCAACGGTCTTGAAAAAACAGATAATAATGCTTATTTTCTTTAATTTAGCTTTCAAATTCTCCCCCTCCCCCCCCCCAAAAAAAAGAAGCTCTATGTGCCTGAAACAAAACAAAATTGAGTTATGCCTAAATGCAAGTACTACTGTCTGTAATCAGAAATGTTCATTTGGTTACCTTTCAAAGGAATGTTTGCTCAGCCTGATAAACTAAAAGACAAGCAATATTTGTGTAGAAAATCAATGCATATTGCTATGACAAACAATATGTAATGTAAATGGGGGAATACATGGAAAATTCTCTGAAGTGTTAAGTGCTTACTTAAGAAATGTGCCGGATTGTGACATGATGGCTTCTGACTCCCATGCTTTTGAAATATACAACATTTGTTGATAATTTAATTGACATTGTTGCAGAATTGTTATTGATTTCCATAAACAAACAACAACAATCATAACTGTTTCATCTTCTAACAATTCAGGTAACTGTGTAGTTGTGTTTGAAACCTTTCTTGCTAGAAAATCAGGATTGTAATAAGATGACAACACATATTGTGATAGATGATGAATTGACATGATACTTGAAAAAGTGACGTGAATTTGTAATATTGCATATTGCAATCTTTAGATTAATGGTTCAAAAACCTTTTTGGATTAAGGTAGTTGTTCTTGCTAATACTTTCATTGTATCTTAATGGAATACAATATGTGATCTGTTATATGACTATGCTTGGTAACCTTTTTTTCTTACATTTCTGTTATTTGTCATTGGCAAGATTGGAATATAGAGATATGGAATGGTGAAATAGGGAAATAGAAGCAAAACAGTATTAGGGCAGGTATTCAAAATAATTATAAGAGTAAATCTTGTGCATCCTGTATATGCACTAATTGACTTTTTTCAAATAATTATTTTAGCTGACTTATGTAATTTGTGTTACTTTACTAGTAGAAAGGTTTTGAAACATGTTAGTATTATATTTCAACAGAGACTCCCATAATTGTTATATAATTGTATCCCTATTGCTTTCAAAACAATTTTGTGCTATCCATAGGTCTATGATTTCACATATACACAATATACCTGGTATAATGTGTTTGAAATACATTGTTAAAGTGGTATATCCAAATGGTTATAAACCAACATTTACTAGATGAAACTTGTAACCAGTCCAATTTGTTTCTAAAGGTCCTCTACTTTTCTCTGCGAAAAAAGAAGGAAAGAGAGAATTGCGTCAAATTGGTGCATATGCTTACAATAATGAAAACACTCAGGTATGCACTATGTGTACCTTTCTACATACTAATGTTACCAGTGCTTCAGGCATTTGCTGAGTATGAGCTGCATGCAACATGAACTAGGCCCACTTCTGAACTTCAGGCGAGTGAAAAGTAAGTCAAATTTGATCAGGGTTGGTTCCTTGTGCCTCTGGAAATAATATCTTAAATTATTCTTAGCGAATAAAAGTGATAAATGTGATATTATTTTTTAGTTTTTAGGTTTTAGTTTGAAAAGTATTTTAATTTGCCAATCATTTAATGCCTATGGAACAGAGTTTGTATGAAGTAGACCTACTCCTTACTAGAAAGGGTTAATTAGCTAGCTTTTTTCATTTTTACAATTGAATCCTTCACTTTCAGAGTAGAATGTTAAATCACTCCCTGAAACAAGCAGATCTTGCTAACTGCTTTTGTTTGGAGCAATTGTCAAAAACCAGTTGAGTTTTACACACATAGTCTTATATAAGAATTCCTGCATATCATACACCACCAACTACTTGTGTTGTTTATCAAGGCATCTTATAAATGCTTAATTAGCACATATGAAGCAGGTGGACCATTGAATGGTTCCTATAATTACTACATCACATTAAACCATAGCCTCACATCTATTTTGGCAACCAAACCAATTGTGGAATAAATACTTTTGAAAGTAGGCCATTGTTAAAGGTTCAATTAATTTTAAAGTGATAGACCCTTTAGATCCAACTTACACCATTTTCCAAATACATTGCTTGATGCAAAGATATCATGATTTAGAATTGCAGCCTTTTGAACGGATTTCTCTGTTACTGTCTGGAGTATTATCCCTAGCTGAGAATGGCTTTTCAGAGAAGTTTAAAGCCGACAATTCCGGATGAAAGAGATCATATTTTCATCTTTAAGAAAGTAGCATGAATATACTTGTGTGGCTTGGAGAATATACATACTTAAGATCAACCCTTACACCATTTTATTGATATTGGTTGAATGATTTCATGCTTTCATAGTTTAGAATTCCAGCCTTTTGAACAGATTTCTCTGGTACTGTCTGGAGTATTATCCTTTGCTGAGAATGACTTTCACAAAAGTGTAGTGCTAGACAATTTCGGAGGATAAAACTCATATTTTCATCTTTTAGAATATTGCTCGAATTTGTTTATGTGGCTTGGGGATGATAAATAGAAATTAGAAAAATAGGATTGCTTGGTGTTATCTTTGAATGAAATTCCATCTGTTGCAAGGTTAGTTTTTATATTCCTACCAGCTATTGCTTACTCCTGATTTGTTATTCCAAAAAAATAAATTGCATTTTTTTTCAACTTTTCCATATTGCTAATCAAACAAGTTATATCTGATTAGATTGTAACTTACAAAATTAATAATTTAGCTGAAGGTAGAATTTCCATCTTCATCTTAGCCATAACACATGCAATACACTATCATATTAACACACCACCAGCTACAGATGTTGGCTATTAAGGCATCTGATAAAAGATAAAATAGCTGGTAGTAATGCTGTTATCAAGAGCAGGTGGTCCTAAGATGCTTTTAATGACTACATCACTTCACCACCACTCTGGCAACAAAGCAATTTAGAGAGGCAGAAAATATTCTTGAAAGTTTAAGTAGGTCAATATTTAAAGGGTCACATTAAGCATAAGTGTTTGTAAATAGACCCGGTTACATGATACTTACACATGATACTTACACATTGATCCCATGCAATACTATTTTACCAATGCATTGTCAGATAAGCATTCATTTAAAACTTCATGGTTTACACATTTTGGTTTATGGTCAGATGAATGAATTATTTTCATGTCTTGAATATTATGCCTGAAAGTGAAGGAACCTTTCACAGAGGTGAGACATCAGACAGTATAGGAAGCAGATGATCATGTCTTCACTGCAAGTTATGACCTAGGAGATTTTTATAGTTAAATTGAGGTTCACACATCAGGAATTTTATGGGAATATAATACAAGTTTTTATAACCTTTATCTTTTTAGTGACAATTAGTATTTGTCAGACAATTTGATTTAATTATGTGAAGGAGATGTGGCTATGCTCTCTTGGTATTGCACATGATTTTAAACTCAAAATTGCAGAAAAAGGACTTTCGCTTTATGTTACTGAAATGCAACTAATTAGTTTTAGACAGGGAACATCACTTTTTGTAGTTTTATCCAGCAACTTATTTCTATGATTGTTAATATTTATATTCCACACATTGATTATTGTACACACCCAATAGAATTATGACATGCATTAAGTACTTTATTTTCCTTCTCTTGTCAGCACGTACCCTTTATGGTTGATATTCCAGGCATGATACTTAATATGAACTAATTTAGTATATTGGAATGTATGTATCTAGGTTGCAATATGGACTGCATAAAATCTGGGTTATATACAGCCTGGTTATATACATCACTGTTATTATCAGTTTGCCATTAATGTTTTGCTATTATGTATATATTCATGTCAGAATAATGATTAAATTTTTTGTTTTGTATTAAAGCTGCGTGTCATCTCATGAATGTCATCTACTTCTGCAATAATGTTTAATCTATATCTTAGCAAATATTTCATAACATTCCTCCAAGATAAGTGAATAACTCCCGGAGAATATTGTAACAAATAAGTAGCTACATAAGTATGCAGTAAGTCTCTGGCCTTTAACCATTCATTATCCTTTAGTGTACACAAATTCTGTAATCTCATTGGTCAAAAATATTTTAAACAAAACTCGTATTCATGATTTTTCAATTTGCAGAAATAAAAATAAGCCAAACACTGAATATATCCAATATAATGTTTGTGCATCGTTTAAGTTGCTGTGTAAGAGTGTATCAAATATGGAATACATCGTTTACGCATTGGTCGTGATGCAAGTGTGCACGCCTAGATCATTAAACGCGCACCCAACCAAGCGTGCGGCATGGCTATGACTTGGGCCTTTTCATGCTTTCATGGGCCTATAAAGCTTTTATGATTAACATTTTGTTTTTGATGATTAGTTTACCAACGAGATTACAGAATTCATGTACACTTAAAAGGATAAAATCTTACGAAATACGGGCAATATCTAGGGTTTGGTGCCATATTCTGTTTGGCCTGTCGGCCTCATGGAATATGGCACAAGGCTATAGATATTTGCCCGCACAATGGGTACAGAGAACAGCCTACAGGGTGTGTTCATAAATTTGAGGCCTGAGATAGAGATAAGCTATGCAGATTCTAGTAATTTGTTTTGTAGTTCAAATTGAATGATGAATATCTGCTAAGTTTCAAGTAAATACCTGCTTCCGTTTTTATTTTACAGAAACACCAACTCACAAGTAAGAGGTTTCTAAATCTAAGAATTAAGCATTAAAATTGTTAAAAAATTACCATAATGATTCTAAGAACTCCCACGTGTATCTCCTACTGGACTCTTTTGAAATCTGCAGCACAGTCCTTCCCATGCTATTTCAAGGAGTAATCTTTCTCAAATGTTGACATCTTGTCTTTGTTGAATTGATTGGGGTGCCAGGGATTGAGATTTTAAGGTTAATGCATATCAGTCTAGTTTGGTTATTTCTTCAGATTTGAATATAAAAAAATCAACTCTCGGCAATTTTTAAGCTTCTGTAAAATAGAAACAAAACACTGTATTTACTTGAAACTTTCCAGGTATTCATCAATCAAGTTGAATTATATACCATATTAATGAAAAAAATGCATAGCGTATCTTTTTCTACCTCTAGCCCCTGGGGGGGGCACTAAATTTTGGAAGTGGTAGGTATGTCAGGCACGAAGCGTCGAAATAGGGGTCAAGTGAACTGATTTTCTTTAAAAAATGGACCTTTGAAACTGATTTTTGGTGGTCTAGTGAACTAAAATTTTGGCCAAAATAGCCTCCTGATCTGACATGTTCCTCGTTTTGGAGCAATTTTTGTAGTTTAAACTATTTTCCCTCAAAAACAGGGGTCTAAAGAACTGAATCGCACAGAAAATGGAGATCTAGTGAGCAGCCTGGCGGCCTGAAAATCAGTGTATTGACCGCCGGACATATATATCCTGCTCACATATGTGAGTACCAACCCCCCCCCCCACCCCGGGCTCTGGCCACAAACTTATTGAACATCCTCATAGAGGCTCAAGTTGGAGAATACCATCCATCTCTCCTTTTGAAATGATTAGTACAGACTCTAGCATTACTGTACTTTAATGGATGACTACATATTTCTGTAATGAGCCTGTAACTAGCTTTTGTAATGGATGAGGAGCTTCTGTAAAATAGAAACAAAACATGGTATTTACTCGAAACTTTCAAGGTATTTATCAATCAAGTTGAATTTTATACCATATTAATAAAAACTGCACAGCATATCTCTTTCTACCTCAGGCCACAAACTTATTAAACATCCTCGTAGAAGCTCAAGTTGGAGAATACCATCTCTCCTTTGAAATGATTGGTACAGACTAACAGTAGCATTACTGTACTGTAATAGATGACTACACATTTCTGTAATGAGCCTCTAAATAGCATTTGCTACTTGGATGAGGATGCGAACTTGCGAGTTAATACCTTGGCCATGTACTGCATCTGTGCTTCAGCATATTTGAAAATTGAACTCTATAAACTCTATGATACAAGAGTTGAAAGCTTCACTGCTACATCATGAAAATAAGCATATACTGGGGTATTGCTATATAATGCATGATCCTCAATGAAACATCTGAACATCCTCCTATCCACTCAATGAATGGAACTGCCATCAAGGAAGTAGACAACTTTAAATACCTCGGGTCATATGTACTTGATAGCAAAAAGGACTTCTTGACAAGAAAGGGACAAGCATGGACTGCCTGTAACAAGCTTGATGTCCTATGGAAGTCTGATATTACCAGGGCAACCAAGATTGAATTCTTCAGGGCCTGTGTTGAAAGCATCTTATTGTATGGCGCAGAAACATGGACTATGAAGAAAGAGCTTCAAGACCGCTTAGATGGCACCTACACCAGGCTACTAATGTGCGTCCAAAATATGTCCTGGAAACAACATCCAACTAAGCATCAGATCTATGGTGATATACCCCCCATCTCTACAAACGTGGCACAGAGGAGAGCCAAGTTTGCTGGTCACTGCTTTCGAGCCAAGGACCAAATCATATCAGACCTTCTTCTTTGGAGACTGCCATGTCCAAACAGAGGCTGTAGACCATTAACGTACCCTGATACCATATGTAGAGATACTGGCTTGAACTTCAATGAGCTTGGAAGTGCAATGTATGTTAAAGATAGTTGGAAAAGATGTGTGTCATGGATCTCGACGGAAGTCAAAGGATGATGATGATGATATAATGCAAACAGGACACATATTGGAGGTATAGATAAATTAACTATTAAAATGAAGCAATAAAATATTATCTTACAGATATAATAAAGAGACTTTGGATTAACAGTCATTGATATATATTCTGCTTGTTGCATTTGAAAAATCCCTTTGCAATGTCACTATATAAGTGTACCTGAAGACACTCAAACAATTTAGGAACTGAAGTCTTTTTGTAAAGACGTATTTATTAATGGTCAATTTAAAATATCAGCTGTCTCCCTAGAAGATTCACAATTTATAACATTCTACAATATCTATGATCTCTTGCAAAAAGCATTATAAAGACTTGGTATTTGCTGAAATGTCACAGCCGTGTATAGATAATATATGATATATGAAAATATATAGCTCATATGTATCAGATTGTTTGAAAGTGAAGAAAGATCAACAACAGATTTTTTTACCTTGATCTGGGCCTTTTTCACTTAATATTATATTTTGCGATGATTGTGCAAAATAAAATCACATGATTTCAAGAATTTGCGATGACTTCCATTTGCGATGTTTTCTTTGCAGATGCCCATATATTAATCGCAAATCTGCGATGACTTCCATTTGCGATGGTTTCTTTGCAGATGCCCATATATTAATCGCAAATCTAAGTGAAATCAGTTTTGGGAAATCCATCGCAAATTTGCGATGATCTCTCGCTTTTGGGATGAAGTTTGGCATTTGCGATGGATTTAGACGTTAGTGAAATAGATCCTTGATCATAAGAATATGAGGGGTGCTCTGGCAAAATGAGAGGAAATTCGCAAATTTCAAAATTGAGTTTATGACATATTTTAATACTCTGTAATCTCAGCTTTAGAATGATATATAGTGTGTCACACTTTCTTTCTCCATTCTTTATTTAGAGATCAAAATCTAAAGCTGTCCACTGAATATATTGCAATAAAAATTACCTACAAATTGACATCAAAGATACTGATTACTACAGTGTATAATAGTAACATGCAATCAATTAACCGCGAATAATTGCACTTCCCGGCAAAGCAGACCTTCAAAACTTTATTAATAGGTAAACACTTATGCATGAATGCGTTTTTATGTCAAAAACAAAATTTGACTTTTTCATCCTATTTTTACTTTTGATGCCATTTATTCAAAATGTAGATTTGCAAATTTTCTCTCATTTTGCCAGAGCAGCCCGCATATAGTCATAGAATAGTCATAGACACATTAACAATATGTGCATGAGTAAAAAGCTGCACTAACCTTTTTAAGGTATCAGTATGCAAGGCATGATTTTTTTCATAAAAAAGTAATATTGAATGTAGAAATAAAATTGTTCCAATCAAGAAATCTTTTAAAATATTGAATTCACCTTTTAAACTTATCCCAACCTTGCAATACCGTGTTAATTTTCAAATGTAAAATGCTTTATGGTTACCTTTAACAAGACAGCTGGTTGCTATGTGTCTGAGTAAACGTGACATACTTTTAGAGTGCATTGGTACAGGGATTCAAAGAACATTAATGTTATTATTTAATTAACCTAGAAATGGAATTGGATTTCTATGTATGAGTCATTATCTGGTCAGAACAATATTAAAAACAGGATATGACCTGAATGGAAAATAAACAAACTATTCCATCTTGTTTTGTCTCCTTTCATATGAATGTAACATTTATTCATTATTTGTATTAGGTACTGCAATAATAAAAAGAAGGGAAATTGATAGAGAACAAACGTATTTGAACAGTTACATATCCATAGAAATGAAAATTCAATGATAGATACTCAACATGATTAATATATTATGAGAACATTTTAATATTTCACCTATTTAATTTAAATAGGTTGCAATAATTTTGTATAAAAATTTTAAAACATTTCTCAGCATTTGTCATTGTTCATGAACAATATAGCAGCTTGCGGTTCTGAGTGGTTTGGGTTTTGATTTGTTATACTATTTTGTGGGCACTTATTATTTCAACCAACATTAATAGAGTACATCAAAGACTTGTGAAATATGAACGAGATGAAATTTGTTTGCAAAAGCTTATAGAAATCTGATTCAAATGAATATATAGTTAATAGGATTGATTTATGAGATATGCCTCATGAAAGTTTTGAATAATTAGTCTCAGAAACTAATAGGG
The DNA here is from genome assembly GCA_000969725.1 of Ophiothrix spiculata. Taxonomy (NCBI): domain Eukaryota; kingdom Metazoa; phylum Echinodermata; class Ophiuroidea; order Amphilepidida; family Ophiotrichidae; genus Ophiothrix; species Ophiothrix spiculata. The sequence continues at coordinate 76,548 of JXSR01S017123.1, forward strand.
TAGAAGGACAAATTTGATCTTAGATTTAAACATTTAGGCCCGTATTTCAGAAAGGTGTTTAGCTAAATCAAGGTTTTATTTCTCGTCAACAGCACGACTCATTGAACTGTTCTACTTGATAGCTGCAATGATGCATATCATCCTGGACAGTTGATGCTCAGTTAAACAATGGTTTAGCTAAACATCTTTCTGGAATACGGGCCTTAAACTATATATGAAACTTGGTTGGTTAAAGAATATTTACAATCACTTTGCCTTAAAAGGGCTTGAAACCTACAATTAAAGATAAGTGTAACTATAGCTAAGGTAATAAATTAGATAATATATTTAAAAGGTAGCCAACTGTTTATCCTGGTAGCCTATAGATTTTACTCAAGAATATTGTACTACTATTGTTGCCTGCATTTTAATAATATTTGTAATCCAATCTTTTTATTCAATATGCTAGCTAGACATTTGTGTTTTATCAATCCATCTAGTGTTGCACATATATGATATTGAATCAAAAGATGGATTAAATTTGTTGGACAAGATGGATGTTCTTCTTGACAGTTGTCCTACTTTCAAATTCTTTTGATACTGAATACTTCTATGCATATACATTGCCGGAATATGTCATGAAAAGATATTTGCAGATCATTCTTTTACAAGCAAGTGTGTGGTGATAAAGTAAGAACATCATCAGGACGTTGTTAAAGCTCTTCGTCCCCTTTAGAATAACTGACACGTTATTACCTGTTACTCACAAAAAACCTAAAATAGTAAAGATTTAAAATAACATTTGCTTAGATTTCTGTGGATAGTCTACATTGTAATTTTAGATTTACAATTGGAAGTTTTATTTTGTAGCCTGTATAAGTAAATAAAATAAATACTGGGATTTTATATTGCGCTATTTCTCCCAGACTTTCAATTCCATGCCGCCTCTGCACACTTTACAGATGTTCGTTGACCACTGTGGACAATGTAAGCTCTATTCCACACTAAGCATCATTTTTGGTTCTGAGGTAAACTCTAAAGGTGCTGAACCTTGATTAGCCCACATATGCACCATTGCTGTCCGGATCAGCTCCCTGAGTACAGGTTTCCAAAAGACACCTGGGAGTTACTTCTTTGTCCAAGGGAATTTCAAGCACACTCAAGTTTTGGCACCAACGGTGTTCAAACTCGGGATCTTCCTCACTGTAAGCGAGCGCCTTACTGTTTTAGCTAAATTGACTGCTAAATAAGTTTTCTAGGTGTCACTGAATCTTTTTAAATTGCCCAATGACCAGAATAAATCCTTTTGTAAAAGAATGTGAATTAAACTGTCTCAAGTCTTTTTAGTGAAAAGTATTCTGCATTATCAAGTCTAACTGTTGATAGACTACTCAATTTTGATTTTATTAGATTCCATGGTGCTACAGCTGGTTGTACATTTAGGTATTCAAACATGCTAAAGATTTGTTCATCGCTAATCAACAACGATGCATCCATGCGTCTGCATATTTTTTAACGCGCGAGGGTGGCTTTAGCCACCCGAGTGTGATAAAAATACGCTGACGCATTGGATGCATCGTTGTTGATAAGCGATGAACAACTCTGTAGCATGTTTGAATACCTTTCAACAACGAAATTCTTTCTGAAAACGTATGAATTAAATTCTAAATGTTTTCAATTTAACAGATACTCATCTCAATAAAAATACTTTGAAGAATCTGAAACAAAATGCTAGTTTTTAAATGATTGTTGCTTTATCGTTTTCAACTGTTCCCAAGCGCCAGTCCTTGCACGTACTCAAGTTCCTGACACGCAATGAACAGTGCGCCGATTTATGTGCACTGTGTAAACGCACCTCTGTGTACGCTGTGCCGTGCGTGACGCGTTTATTTGAATATCAACTGTGGATTCATCACTAATCAACAACGGCGCGCTCCTGTATAAGAAGATACGGTGAGTTGTTGAATCCTATATAATACCAAGTCAGTCATGGATTCAACTTACAGGACATGGCAGATCATGTTCTATTGACAGCGCCCTACTTTATAATCCCTAATAGAATTAGACTTTACGAAGTGTACTATAACACAGCATTCAGTTGCAGGTAGGTGTATGGTTAAAGCCAGGGCTTAGTCATAAATCATCGTATGGAGCCAAAATATATGAACAATGTACACAGGAAATATATGCTTGATCTTGTACAATAAGTTGATACAAAAGTTTAGTAAAGAGGCTATGTAAATAAAAAGATATGGGGCACCACCATTACCGGAGACAATGGTAATATTTATATTCATGTTCTGTGATGATATGTTGATTTCAAAGAAATTTAATGTCAAAAATCTGGCACTAAGAGCACCAGGAAACAGCTAGCATTGGAATTAGCAGAAATATGAAGAAAAAACAGGTGTTGTATAATTATCAACTAATGAGTGAACATCTTCGAACATCTTCCGATTTTTATCCCATTTTATCTATACTCTTATATGTTCAGAGATATATAATATCAAAATTTATCTATTGTCGTCTTGTATCCTGGGGGCATTCACTAAAAACGATTAATGGCAGTCTTATTTGCAAACTGATTTGAGTCCAAGTCATTGTATCCCATATTCTATGAAACTCATTCTGTATTTGGCCCACTTATTTCAAAATAGAAACGAAATAGTTTTACACTTAAGTGATCCATGCTGAAGTTATTAGTGCAGTATTTTTTAATAGTTCATTAGTAAGATTGCTATTCAATCAATGAATAAGGTGTCATCGTTCATTATCATCAACCTAATTAGCCTGGATAGTGTTTGTAATTACATGCTTTGTTGTTAAACAGTACAGCAGCAACTAAAAGCATTAAATTGATTAGAAGATGTATGAGCTGAAAGAGGTTGAAATTGGTTAAATGCTCAGTGACTGATGACCTTTATAAACAGATCCTATGTACACATACTGTGCAACTCTGAAAGTAACATTTTTGTTCATCATTTCTGCTAGCTAGTATGGTTCATATTGTTCCCATGGACAGCATTCTAACTGCCTGGCACACTTTTATTTTCAGCTTTTTTAAAACATTGCTCTATAGTGTATACATCTTTGTATAGGCATGTTATTGTATGAATCTTATAAGTCAAGAGATCTTTTTGTTAACAGGTCTTCCCCCTTTAACTGTCACACACCAATGAAGTATTAAATCTAGTGTACTACATGTAGTTACATACATCAGATATGCTACAATGTATTACTAAATATATACACTTTACTTTAACCTATTTCTAGGGATTTGCAGAACTGTATTACAAGGTAGTTACTTGTATTGCTGATAAGCCACATTGCGTACAATTAAGTCCTGAATGACTAAAAGATTATATTACAACAACCCATTATTGAGGCTTTGTAAAACTCTAACCAAAAATCTTACAATTTATAGAATTTTTACTTTGACTTACATCTATTGATGCACTTTTAAATGTAAGAACTGTAAAATTATTGTAATCCAGCTTCTTTTTGCTGCAATGATAGTTGTTAATAAACCTTCAATGAATGAATAAACTTATTCCCAGAAATATGTTGCAAACAAGTTCCTTGTTTTTACTAACTAACCACAATTCATATCCTGTCCCTTAACAATCCAAATAATATTAATCTTCAACAAAACTTTAAAAGCATTTTGAATAATGCTATATGTCATTCTCAAGACTGATTCTATGAAATGTTTACAAACTAGTAACACATATGTAATGGTTACATTTAACAGACAAAGAAAAGCAAGGTAAACCATGATAAATCACTTTGCATATCCTGCCTAAAATCTCACAAATATTATCTTCTGGAAATCTTTGAAATCAGTTTAAGTAAACCTATATGTTATATTCATGAGAGATGAAAGTTGTTTAATGACTCAATTAGGCAGCATTATTTTCCCATTTGCTATTTTTTAAAACATATTCTGAGTATTCATATTCTACTTTTCTAATTTCTAATTTATTATTCTTCCCAACTTGTCTTAATATATTCTTTCAAACATGGCGTTTTTACAAGTAGTTGTATCTATAATTATGATTTATGTGAAAGTATGAAAAAAAAAGCCTTTGAAATAATTAATTACCCTGTTGTGTATTTACAGCATCTTTAAAATAAATCTGTCTTTAGATAATGTACAGTGTCAAATATTACCATTTGTAACTTTTTATACAAATACCAAAACTGTTATCATTACTGTTACACCTTTTCAAAAAAGACACAATTCAATAGGTTTGATTTGAATTAAAATAAAAAAATAATTCACAAATGCAATTTGATTTTACACCATTTTGATGAGACTATGTCTTTTACCAACTGTGTAGCTGCATTAACACCACAAAGTATCATGAAATGGGCATCATTGATGTTGTCTTTTTTTGCTAGATAATTTCCTCAAGTGAATTGAGTGTGGGCAATAATTCTTCTCATGCTAATTACAGGGAAAGAAGTACTATCAATAAAAATAATACTGAATATTTAAATGAGAGGGGAAATATTTGTAGACTCTATTTGTTCTAAGTGTATGTATATCAAAAATCCTTGCAAGAGTGTAATTGTCCTTGGGCATTTACATTTCCAGCATTGTATAGAACAAACAGTACTTTATGTACTTGGAATGTAAATGCAGCTTTTCAGCATGAATGTAAATTATGTACCAAGATAAAAATTAACTGTTTTATCATTCGGTAGGAAGAAATAGTTTGTACAAACATTTCAATTATGTTCAACTTGAAGAAATGTGAGATAATTGCAAATTGAAATGTAAGCTCTCTCAAGGTCATTTAAACCACATTTATTCAATCAAAAACAACACAAGGGCAGAATTTGCAAACTTAAACTGCCTTGGAGTCATTCAGCTGTATATTTACATAACTTGAACTAGATATCGATTACCTTTTCCTCCAAGCAATTAACTCAGCTGCTCATGGCAAGGAAATTACTCCTCCATGTCTTCACTGAAGAGATTTGATTTCCTCTTTTGTGAGGATGGATATTTTGACAAATCTGGGTTATCATAAAGCTATTCATAGTTTTTAAATGCTGCTTCACAATGCAGAATTGGATGATTTTCATGTGATTTTGTTAGGTATACTTAGTGTAATTTAATTGATCTGCTCATATTACTGCAACTATTGATTTTTCTGTTTGCCTTAGTTGGTTCTAATTGTTGATTGGTATGGCAACCTGCTGGAATATGGTGCAACTATTTGAAAACAAGACTTATCATAATGTTATATTGCATATATATTACCGAATGATAACAGACATGCTGATATCGTGTAGATGATATCATTAATGCCCTAGGGAGGTTTTCAAAAAACTTGAACAATCTAACAAAAATATTAAAAGCATTAGAATTGTTTACTTAATTTTATTTTCACTTTTGCATAATCCAAAAGAGTTTAGTTTATTTCATTTTGTTTTCATCAAAGAACTCAAACATTTCATTTATCATATGAATTATTGCTTACAATGGTGGTGTGTATTTCAAAATATGCAAGTCTTTCCGAAAAAATGCAAGGACACAATGCCATAATCAAGAATTAGTTCATTAACTATTTCAGTTTCATAACGTTAACTGGCAGTGGCGTAGCCAGGTTTTCGAAAGTGGGGGGGCCCCACAATATATAAATGAACCAACAGAATTGTGTTGACCATGCGAGCAGAGCAAATGAAGTGAGCGGAGCGAATAATGGGTGAGGTCCGCCTTAGGGCCCCTGGTGGGGGTTCAGGGTGTGAAGCCCCCGGAAGCTCCAGGGTTTTAGCTATTTGACACACTGCAGGAAGGCTAATTGAAGCAATTTTGGATTAATGTGGTTATAATGGTGCAAAAATGGTGTGAAAATCATCTATATGAGGTAGTCTTTCCAGAAACCAACATTGGCAGGCGGCCTACGGCTGCCCGGACCAATCAACTGTTTATGCGGTATCGCCGGTCGGCTTAACTTTAACGAAGGGCACTTTTTTAACCGACAGACAGTCAGCAATTGGGGTGGGGGTCACTGCCCCGCTGGCTCCCCTCTAGCTACGCCACTGTTAACTGGATAGCATTGACTTCTGCACTTTGTTTGTTACTACTAAATGTTAACAACTGATCTTGAGGTTTAATATCCAGTTTGTATGTTTACAGCAATGCTATTTCGTCTCCAAGCAAATAGCTAAGTTGTTTTATTTAAAAAATACCAGCCATTAAACAAAACTAGGTATTTTCTTGGTACTAACCAATACCAGATTTAGAGTTAGTTTGGTTTTTGAACAACATTTGAATAATTACATAATACATACATGTATATCTGCAGGTTGACATTGTTGACACAGAATTAAAATAGATTGCAAACAAATATATAAACATTATGTTTAACAGTGTATCACTTTTAACACATTACTGTTTAACAATGTATCACTTTTATTTTTGATCATATCACAGAGACCAATGGACAAAACTGAAAACTTTTTTTATAATAAAAATAAGTGAAATTTTGAGCAAAGTCTGTCTAGCTGTTCTTAAGAAAACTAAAATTTTGTAAGAAGACTAAATTTTACCCCCATTCAAATGGATTTTACCACATTTTTTAAACTCATATTTACAACTATTATCGATCTGACATGACCATGTCACCACAGTTGTAGTAGGCCTACTCTAAATGGAATACTAATTTTACTCCTGGACAAACACCATCATAGGAAAGCAACTACAAAACAACAACAACAACGACAACAATAGCAACAACAACAGAAAATTAAGAATTTGAATAAACATAATTAAAACTTCCAAGCTTGTCTGATCACACTGGACTCCCATCATCTTCAGGGATTTAGAACGTAGCATTGGACCAGGATCATGATGATAAGAACACAAAGGTGATTGGAAACTGATTGTGGGCACATGAAAAGCAGATCGATTTGCTTGAAATTTACTTAAAATTGAACAAAATTATTCAATGTGAGCTATCATGGACTAACAAACAGTCCACTTTTCACGAGAAAGTGAGTAACTGCTCTGTTATTTTGATTTTAGATATGTTGACAATGTTAACTTGTATTCTCTGTGCAGTGCCAAGTGACAGTCATAAAGATTTTCTTTTTTTATGAAAAAAGCTCGAAACTTAGAAGATACAAAAGATGTCTGAAATAAAAATTCCATTAAAGGAAATCTGCACCTTGGTTAAGTTTCTTGAGAAACCGTGAACTCGTTTTTTTCTTTTTATTTACTGCTGCGAAACAGCAAAATCTACAAATTGGATTACGGTGCTACTTGCTGAAAAAGATATCAAAACCATGTTTTAGTGTCTGTGCCATATTTTGTGATCTGTTAGTGTTTGCTTTGCACTTAAAAAAAAAATCTAAAACAACTTGTTTAGGCTTTTGCCAAGAAAATCCCAACTTGGTACTTGGTACCAAGTAAGCTAAAGGAAGCTTATCTTCAACAGGGCTCCAAGATGTTTCTTAATTTCAGTTTGGAATGCAGGAGAAAGACTGGAGTACCCGGAGGAAAAACCTGCGAAAGCAAGCATGGACTGAAAAACCAAATGCACATAAAGCGCCGGGTGAGGGACTCAAATCCGGGACCTCATTGGTGCAAGGCAAGGGAACTATCGCTGCGCCAACCCGCTCCCCTAAAATAAATTGATCAATAGTAACCAAACATGTACTTTATTAACATGATAAATGTATATAAGTAACTGTGGTGAACCCTATTGAAATGGAGTAACATCGAGTCCTCTTACAAAATTCTTGTTTGTTGGAGAACGACTTGATGGATTTTGCTCAAAATTCCCTCAATGAAAAACACAAAACTCTATATGTAAAACTTGTATTTGTAAGACTATAAGACCAAATTGGTAGCATAATGCAAGAAAACAATATTTTAAGAAGGCAGCATTTAAGGAAATCTTTTCATTAGCTTCTGCTTCTCATATTTCTTTATGTGTTTATGAAACGTGAACTAGATATCCAATGTCTTCCTCATAGCTATTGACCCAATTCTGCTGTTCCGAAAGTAAAATCCTGTCCCATAACCAATCCTTGAATATTACTTTCTAGACCTTTCAATAATGCCTTTTATTGCTGTGTGAATTTAATTACTCAGTAAAAACAAAGAAGAGTAATCTTTTTCCACATTACTGAAACATTGTCAATAAATCTACCATACTAGAGATTCTAATCAAAGCAAATCATATTACTATTGTTTTTCTTGAAATACAACACTTAGGTAGTCAATGTGAAGGATTTATTTATGTGATGACAAAGTAAACTAAATATCTACCGCATCTTCACCTGCCCCGCAACTATTAGCCTAGTTCATACCTATGTAAACAATTGGCACAGGATATTTGGCAGAGCTATAGTGCTTTTGGTCCTGTAGATTTGTAAATTACCTTTCAACTTTTAAGCTTTGCAGTTTTTGCTATTCCAATACAGTTGTCTTTTATTCCTTTGCCCTAGTTAAAAATCTGGAAAGCATAAAATCTACAGGTATATAAAGTTATCAACCATTGATAGTTTCTCTTTTAGGTTGATTTCTGAATATCAATCAACGTTTGTATTGAATGAGAACAATTAAATACGCATGGCAAGACTTTTATTTGGTTTTGATTGTATGTATGCGCTTTGAATGCTGTGGAAAAGGTGCATTATAAGTGCTGGTTTTATTATTAGTATTATCAAAGTGATAAGTTGTCCAACTAAATGCTGTGATACTTTTAAAGATTTAAAGTACCATCAAGGTCAAAATTTGTAAATGGAAATGTTCAATTCTAAATCCTCTCTAAATGCAAATCTGAAAAAATAGGAATATAATATATCTAATAACTCATTGTTTCTGAATTTCCTGTTATGAATTAGATGTTGCTCAAAAAGTTATCACTAATAGCAAATGTGAAGGACTATAATAGATGGTTTGATAAGTTATGGACTGTATATTGAATAAAGTATTCCCTTGCCCTGCACACAAATCAACTGATTGTTCTTAGATACACATTAACTGCAAGCAAGAGGTAACAGTACAATTTATCATCATAATGTGCAATTTTAGACAATTTGTAGAATTAATGATTAAGTCTTGTGCAGAACTTGACTTATTAGTTTTTTATGTGTATGATTGTATTTGGTTATCTGCAATGTTCATATGAAAGTGGAAATTGAAATCTAGAACTTGCTGTCCATTTGCCAGGGAAGTTTGTTCTCTAGAAGTCAGATTACAGAAGAAATAGAGCATGGATGTCCACAAGCTTTTTTGTCTAAATAAAAAGTACATAAATTTTCCCTGCAGGATACTAAGTGAATTTGTTATTCACAAAAGTATGTGAAATTGAATCTGGGCATTAGATTAACAACACAGATGTTTTATTGGATTCTGATAATGATAAAGTTGCTAAATTGACAAAGTAAATGGACTTGCTTTAAGCAGCAGTAACACAGTGCTTGGCCTAGTTCTTAAGAAATGTCACAATTTATCTGTTTGCTTAAATCCACATGGATGTAAATAGCTCACCTTTAGGGTATAGACAAAAGGTTGACACAGATATGAAACTGACTCTTTGCTGCAAGTCAATACGTATCAAATGTTTCTTGATGGAAAATGTACTTAAGTCAATGATTTATATACTAATATCTGCTGACCAAGTCCTGATGAAATTGTGCTGTGTTTTGAAGTATTTAACCCTGGTCAAAATACATTTTTAATTGTAATTTTTTTTTTGTAATTTGTGATCAATTTCAAAGTAAGAGCTTTTTTACGGACCATTGAGTGATAAAATTGATATAAATCAAAATTTAGATTGTTCTAGATAAAACATACTGTTAATAAAGATTGATTTTAGTTTAGGGAATGCTTCAAAACACAACTGGCAGTTGTCTGCTGGTTCAGTGCAGTTCTGGCTGGTTCTACCTGCTTACTTGAACTTGAAATTAATAAAATAAGTTAGCTTCCGAGTTCATTAAGGCCTAAACTAAATTTGATAAATTGCAGTGTGCATGAATACTGTACTCAACAATATAAAAACACAATGATAATAAGTTACTTTGGCTCTTAACACATTCATTTATTTCTATTTCACCAGTTCACTAAACATTCAAAAGTTCTCATGAATTGTCATAAAATTATTGTTCTTCAATTCACTTAAAAGTTGATAAATATATAGAATATATAGTACTATATCATTGTCATCTGAAGTTCGTTTATCACAAATTTCACTGATTTATTGCCATTATACCATATTATGAATTCACCTCTAGAACTTACAATAAAGAAAAACGACTTCAACATAACACTACCACAATGTGGCGTTGTGTTATGAGGTAGGACGAATCTGCGTTACACACTGATGTAGAATAGAATTTGCATGTCCTTTCTTGTTAACGCATAGCAATTCTTTTTCTGTGTTAAAGTCCCAGTAAATTATATATCGCTCATTCCGAAAAATCGGGTGCCAATAGCATGTTTTACGTTCTTTTGTCCACAAAAACCTTCCAGTGCCTTTATCTCTTCCAATACTGCAATTTT
>JXSR01S017125.1:51740-62073 GCA_000969725.1 Ophiothrix spiculata
GACAAAGTTGCACAGCATTGACAATGTTTATTAACATTGCCAAAAGTTTCTAAAAGTTGCACAACATTTTATTGTTGTGCAACTTTGAGTACCTTTGCGCAACATTGGGCAACTATGCATAACATTATGAAACTTTGGGCAGTATTGGGCAACTTTGTGCATCTTTGGGCAACATTGGATTTTGCGTAGTAACTTTGCGCAACATTGGGCAACTTTTGTGGACACTGGGCAACTTTTGTGGACACTGTGCAACATTCTGCAATTTTGTTGACACTCTTTACAAACTTGAGCAAATCAATACAACCTTGTCAATTCTGTGCAACTTGTCAAGCCTTCAGAGTGTCATGGGGCCTTGAAGTAAAAGGAAAGTAGTCTTGCACATCCAGAAAGAATTTTTTACGAACTCTTGTTTGTGGATTTGATTTCATTCATTCATTCATGAAAAGGAACCTTCAAGAAAAAAGCTAAAAACCGTCAAAATTTACACTGAAGAGCTTAACTAGGCTGATTTTACAAGAAAACTAGTACAACTACAAATAATAAAAAAGCTTAAATCAGCTGAAAAGCTAAACATTTTCATGCCTGTAATTTGTGAACGCATAGAAGGTGGCGTCCATGCACTAGAGGGGAGCGTGGCCGAGGGTTAGAGCACGGGTCTCGTAATACAGAGGTTGTGGGTTCGACCCGGGCCAGGCGGTTTATGTCTCCTTGTTTCCTTGGGCAAGAAACTTTACTCTAATTGATCTGTGGTTCGGATAGTCATATTTAAAAGCCGTTGGTCCCCTGTGCGAATGCTCCTTCTTGGGGTGCTGCATACAGTGTACACCTGGTGGTGAGTCTAGTCTCCCATGCGAGCATACATTTTCAAGGTGGTTATGGCTACGCTCACACCTTCGAGTACGCGTTTACAAATTACTACCACAAACAGTATTTCCCTGAAAAATGAAAAAAAAATTGTATATTTTACTGTACGCATACTGTGTGCACCTCATAACTTTCCCTTATTAATGCCAAAAAAAAAAAACCTAACGAGAAAGTTTATACCTTATATTCAGTTTCCATTCAACATGAAATTTTGTATTGCATTGTGTGCATTGTTAAGAACTTAGCTCCGTGAGATTGAAATGTTTGTATTCCCTTGTAATACAGATTTAGAACTTTGCCCATGAGGTTGATATCATGGTTTGTAGTGGAAGTGCAGAGGTCACTTTTTTCAAAATTTTCCATGACAAGTGAGTGTTGCTAGCATTTGGCGAAAAAAGGCAAAATTCCGTTGTGCCTAGCTGAAACTGACCAATCATAATTTGTAATTGTTTAATAAATGTTCATGAGTTATAAATATAATTCATATAACACTATGAATTATATATATTATATTTATAAGGGAAAAGGTGTACTTTAGGTCCCAGATACTGGTATAAATCAGATAAAGTCTCTATCAAACATTTGTATTGTACATCAAGTTTGCTTTATTTCTCAATTGATATCAAATATCAAATATCGTTGATAAACTTCTCCATTGGAGACTGCATAAACCAGTTTGGACGGGTTGAGTTATAACATTTAGTATCTTTACATATATATATAAAACAAAATATACACAAGTACAATTTCACAATGTTTTTTTACATTATATACAATGTAATTTAACAAAAGGCAGAGGCCACTAAAGTTGGTGTCATTAAGTCCTCAGTGAAAATCAAAATCCAGAGTACCTGTCCCATTGCTTGTAAATGCAACCCGCACCATACATGTTTGTTTGCACTGAGGAATTTGGGAAATAGAGGGTATCTTGTGTATTCCATCATGCATTGCTTCCAATGGGAAATTTTGTACAGGACGTCATGTGAGTAGTTAGTGATGAAACATGGCCAAAACGCAACATTACAACAATTAACATTGATTTCAGGTCATTTCATCACTACCTACTCACTTAATTTTCTATACAAATAACTCATAGGATGCAATGCATGATGGGATACACACAATAACTTCTCTTAGATTAAAACCATGGTATATGCATTTTGTCAAGTGGACGCAAGAAAGTTGCAAATCGCTGCCATTTTCATAAATTTAGGTACACAATGTACACTGTCCAGTTTGAGTCAGTGCCTGTTTAAATGATATCATCACATAAAGAACCATTTCAACAGCCACTGACAGAAGACAAATTTTGTAAGGGTTTTTTGCACTCTAATGACTATCATGTATGTGAATACAGATCCCCAGATACCAACACTGAACCCAATAACAAGTTTGTCATACTATTATGACAATTTTAATTATAGAACCATTTTTATACTATTAATTGTTCATGCTCTGTTAAATGTCCACACCATGTTCTCTTCAAAGTGAAAATGCCAAAACGCATTTAAATACCTGTTTTAAACTGTGTCATAATTAATTGTCCATTATTGCTCAGAGTATAAGGTGGCCAGGCCAACCAAACCAAAAGCCATCACAGCCCTATGTTAATGTATACTTTATACAAGGATCGCTTAAAACAGCTTTTATAAGACATTGGTTAAACATGGGTTAAATATTGACCCCTGATAAACGTCAATTTTGTAAAATGCAGGTGTCCAGAAGGTGTTTAATAAGAACAATAGGGTATTCATTTTTCTGCAATTTGTTAGCTTTGTTTTACAAAACTAAACTTCTTTAGATGACCGTTTCACTTGACACAATACTGTGCATCCCTATTAATTTATAATGCAACATTATGATGCACTCAGGTACCTGATAAAATTATGCGATGACTCACCCCGAAAAGAGGGACTTTGCGACAGAACACTTTTCGAGAAAATGATGAAAATAGGCAGCGAAAAATAAAGAAAATAATAAGAATTTCCAGCAGACTTTCTATTGTAAAATTTGATCGCCAAATTTCAACAAATAAGGTGTCAATTTAAAGCTTAGAAAATGCTGTAACAGATGAAATGATAAAATCAAAATTGATATCATCTGCAAAGTCCCCCATTTTGGGGTGAGCCATCAAATATTGCAGTTCAGTGGTATATTGTACGATATGTATCTGGTCTATTCCAAATATGGTCATACAGTTTCATAGTGGTATGATAAAATGACATACTAAATCAGACAATATTAAATCACCCATTTGTAAATACAAGGCATTTCATTGGTTTATAACTGTTTGATAGTTTTTACCATCACCCCATTTGTGTGATGGTAGAAACTATCACTGTGCTGCACTGAAATACACATGCGACAAATCGCCAACTCACCATTGTTTGTCTAAGGACTCCACTTTTGGATGATATGATACTGAATATATCAATATTTTGAGGTTAAAGAATTTATAAATGAGTGATATAAAACAAATATTAACTGCCTTAAATGTGTGTGATGGTAGAAATATTATTACTCAGTGGAAGATGTATTGTTCCATTTCACTCTTCGTACCGGCTCGTGAAATATATCTTTCACTTCGTGATGATATTTCTACCATTGCACTCATAGCCAGTTAATATTTGTATATAATACTGCATTCATTCGTCCAATTAAACTATTGATTTTCTGAATTTGATATCGCTGTTACCGTTGGTTGTCGTTTTTTTCAAACTTTTAGTAGTGAAGATATTTATAAATGTTAAGGTTTTATAAGATGGCAAATAGTTGAATTGGACAAATGGATACGGTATATATTATAGGTAAAGAAATATCAAACTTGTATTTATTGGGTGTACTAATGTACATTTTTTCATTATCATAAATCAGATCTGAAAATTATATAATCTCTCTCAAACAACTGAATTGTACAAAAACTTATTTCTCCGTTGCTATAAAATATCAAATATCGTTGGTACACTTCTCCATTGGAGACTACATATACCATTTTGGACGGCTTGAGTTAAAACATTCAATATTTATACACATACCAAAATATGCACAAGTACTATTTTCACAAAGGTCCATTTTTACATTATATACAATGTAATTCAACAAAAAGGACAGTTCACTATAAGTTGGTGTCATTAGTTCCTTACATGATGAGAACAAAAATCCAGAGTACCTGTCCCATTGCTTGTAAATGCACCCTGCATCCTGCATGTTTGTTTACAGTGAGGAATTATGGCATTAACATTAATAAATATCTGCCCACAGAGTAAAAACACAGTATGTGCATTTCGTCAAGTGGATGCAAGTAAGTCACAAGTGCAAAAGCTGCAATTTTTTATCAATTTGTGTTACACACTGCACTGTATAATGTCTGGTCTGGGTCAGTGGCACTTGAAATGATTCTGTCATGAAAAAAACATTTCAAGAGCCACTGACATATAAGACAAATTGTAAGGTGTTTTTTTGCATTCTAGTAACAGGTGTCACTTAAATATAATGTATAGCAACCATTGCACCATTTCTTGCATTCACATTTAGAATTACGTGCAAGACAATTGAGGGGTGCTCTGGCAAAATGAGAAGAAAGTCGTAATTTTGAAAAAATGAGTTTATTACATATTTGTATTCTTCATATTCTCAGCTTGAAAATGATATATAATTTGTTATACTTTCCTGTTCCCTTTTCCATGCGACCATGTAAGAGCGATTCAGAAAATAAAGAATTGTCAATAATTGACTTTAAAGTATAAGCACTATGCATCATTGAGCATGGTAACTAACTATCTGCATATACAGAGAAACGTCCAAGAGGTTTATCACGGAAAACAATCCAATTCATTATTTCTTGTAACACAATACACTTGATTTTTGGCACACATAATATTAGAAACTATATTTCCTGTGAATTTAAAATTTTTCAAAAATATATTCACAATCTGCAATCGTGTTCAAAAACTTGCAAATGATGTCATTATTGACCAAGATCTATCTTAGTGCAAGTTGTACAGAATGTTTAGAATCTTTCAATAAAAACCGTTATAAATTAACAGTTCCAGGTAATATTTGTTGCCCAAATTTTACATATAGTTAGAAAAATATCTATAAATGCGATTTCCATCAAAAAATGAAAATTCAATATTTTACCCATGTTTCACATCAGAAGCTGTTTTCTCAAAATTATCAAGTGCAACATTCCTCTCATTTTGCCAGAGCACACCTCAATTATGCTTTCTTATACCTTAGAAGACGGGTGCATTTTGACTGCATCAGGTAGCTGTGAAGATTTCAATTACAAAAAGTTAAGAGTTGCACCTAAGAAATTGAAGAGTATTATGGTTTATTCAGAGTCTTGTCGAAATATATCGATCTATGCCCATCAACACACAGTCTTTGCACGCACAATGCATAAGGAATAGCGCGTGCTAAAGACTGCACGTCGATGGGCATTGATCGCTGGATATCGTCAAACTCTTAAACCATTATCAGTTATTTGGTGAAGTAAATGTATGATATGAGAATTGTTGGGCAATAATTTCCCATTTCATACCGATGCTGAGCCAAATAACATACTTATCAGAATTAAGTTAGTCCATCTAAATGATCAAATATTTATTTGTTGATTTTTCTGCAACTTTTTTCACAAAAATCAATCCCCACTCTTTTGATGAATGTTTTACACTACCTAAAACTGTCCATCTCTGTAAATTTAAAATGTATTACACCGATGTACTAAGTACCAGGATATAATGCCGGGGGCACTCAACTTTTAAAGTGGTAGGTATGTCAGGCGCGAAGCTGCGAAATGGGGGTCAGGTGAACTGATTTTCTGTAAAAAATGGACCTTTGAAACCAATTTTTGGGGGTCTAGTGAACTGAAATTTTGGTCAAAAATAGCCCCTGAGCTGAAATGTTTGCATTTCCTGAGCAATTTTTGCGGTTGGAGCTAAAATTCTGTAGTTTACCTCAAAAACGGGGTCAAAGAACTGAATCCCGCTGAAAATGGGGATTTAGTGAGCGGCCTGCCGGCCTGAAAAAGGGGGTCTTGACCGCCGGACATATATATCCTGCCCACATATGCGATATAATACAGTAGCATGATACCAAATATATCAGGTTGCATCTTCCAAATATGGTCATAAATTCTCTTAGCGGCATAACTTGTCCCTATGAATGACAAACAATGGAACTGCAATAAGTGATTCTATTTTTAAATTCTTTGGTAAAGAAAAACTAGCCAGAAGAAAATCTTATTTTTGCACAAATCACAGTGGTTAGAGACCATGGGCCAAAATCAATTTTAAATTGCATAAACTTTGAATGCCATATGAATTCTGCAACTGAAACCAGTTAAGAGTGTAGAGTCAACAAAAACCATGCAACTGGATCCAGTTGCATTAATTTTTGATATAAAATTGATTTTAGATTTAGAGTGAATGATTTTCCGTCAAAGTGCAGAAATAAAATTATGTCGTTAAAAAGGTTTACAGCTACCATGCATAGTTACTAAAACAAAGCTTATTGCTACATGAATATTATTTGGTACAATAGCATACAATAAAATGTCTGGATAATATATAATGAAAATTATATTTGTACAATATATTACATTGTTTTTCAGCTGAATGCATCTATAGATATTACTGAAAGGATACTTCGATGTTAAACTGTTTGTTCAGATTATTTGTAGAAAATAAAATAATAGTCTCAGTCATTTGGTAGCAGTAGTTAACATCAGTATCATGCACTCTGGAAGTACTGACATCATTTCTTATATAATTAGACCATCTCTTCACTCTTTGTTCACAAACTGCAAAAAGTAGTGACAGGGATGACCTTCTACTCTATTATAAGAATTTTTTCCAATATCGGTATATACATATTGGTGTGATAATGCTAACTTTTGCTTCATTTGGATTCAAGAATACTGAAAGTACAATAGAAATTATTCCTAATAGACTTAACGTGTGGTAAATATGCCCACCGTATTTGTTTCAAACCATTGGCTCAAAGTGTCATTTGCAATGAGTGATTTGCATAAGCTGTGACGTGTCACTTCTGCAGCACATTGTGATTGTTAGCGGCAAATTCTGGGGTATAATAATTCATCATAAATGCACAACAGCAAATTGGCTACAAGTATTGATTCTAGTGCAACCTCAAAGCGGCTTACGGCCAGCTTGAGCATTAATTGGAAAGACCAAGATATTGCTAAAATTGTGCAGTTAGTTTAACAATGGAAAACATGTTTTGAAGTGAAACATAGCCTTTACCTTGGTTGGACTGTAACTAAGAATTTAAAAACATGCAGTTTGAACTTGCATTTTTAGCAACAACCATACAACTTGGATCTTTAAGTTTTAAAATTAATATGACTTCTATGGTCCCAGAAGTCATACATACCACATCTGTACAGTTATGCATCTGTATCTATAGGGGCCCTCTTAACAGAGATAGAGGCAGTTATCACAATCCTTTTAATTATGATTACAATCTTGAAGAAGTGATTCAGACATAATACACTGGTTACCTATATGATGGAACTGGGACAGAAGAATCCACATCAGAGCTAAATTAAAGCTGCTTTGCTTTGTTGTAAGAAACACACAGATTCAAAAGAGATGATTCCAAACTTCACAGCAATTCAAGCATCATTGACTATGCAATTTTGTGGTAATTGGGTTTCTTACTTTTTGAAGCAATCCATCCTAGCAAAAGATGGATATACATTTTTTCGTTTTGTTGTAACTCTGCAAATATTTAGTTTGCACGAGGTCAAGATAAGAATTCATTGTTTAACTACGAAAACCAATTTGGTGCTCACAGTTTCATGAATAATCTTACGATGTACGTAAAGTTTAATAAAATCTCTGCAAATATTTAGTTTGCACGAGGTCAAGATAAGAATTCATTGTTTATCTACGAAAACCAATTTGGTGCTCACAGTTTCATGATTAATCTTACGATGTACGTAAAGTTTAATAAAATTGTTTTTTGGCTAAACCGCAAGTCAGTATAATGGAATAGACATTTAACAACAGTGTTTATGATGAGTTAATTAACGACACATTGTAAATGATAGTTAACTGGGGCCCCAGAACTTTCAAGCATTTCCACATAGCCATTACAACATAGTCATTACAATGGTTTTCTGAGATGTAAACATAATCAATCATTAAATGCAATCTTACAACATCTGATTGGAAATAACACCACTATCTCGCAATATGGAAATAACATGATAATATCCTTTATAAAAACAAATTACATGTATTGTTTATTGCAAAATATAGTTCTTGTGTGTACTATTGTGGGTTCAGCTTTTTATACATCTACCTGTAATTGTGGATTCAATTCTTCAATAGTTCTTCAGCTACCTGTAGTAATGGGTTCAGCTCTTAGATCAGTCAGTGGTCCATGTGCTTACATATTAGTGGGTTCAGTTCTTTGGTGGACCATATCTGTAATTTTGGTTTCAGCTCTTTGGTAGATCTTTCAGTAGGTCCTTATGTCTACCTGTAATTTTGGTTTTAGCTCTTTGGTAAGTCATTCAGTAGTTCACTCACAACATAGCATGTTTCCAGCTTGTCATTGCCATCAGAGAGTTCCAAAGTCAAACTGTCAAAGCAAAGTATAAGTGACGTTATAATTAGCATGAAGCTGAAAGATAGTTGCATGTACACTTTGTTTAAGACACCTGTATTGCAATTAAGGATTGATGTTTTAAAGACATTTGCTCGCTTGAGTGATATTTGCTCACCTACAGAGAAAAATTTGCTCAAACGGGAAGCGACAATGCTTACCAAATATCACGACATTCGCTACATTTTAGATTGAAGGGAAGCAAACGGCGCTCCAAATATTATTGGGTGTGTTAATTTTATAATCACACCACTGCAACATGCATGAGTGACATTTGCTTTCATCGATTTAAACAATATTTGTGCAATAAGAGTGATATTTGCTCTCCGTTTTAGAGAATATCAAGAGCGAATGTCACTCGGCAAGTGAATGTTTTTGAACACCAACTCTAACGTCCCTATCCCGGCTGAAATTCATAATATCCCATTCCAGAAAATAATGAAAAAATAATTGTCCAGGTCAAGTTATCTATGATCACAAAGCGCTACCTAGCTAACATTGGATTGGGGTGACAGAAGTCTCGGATTAGAATCCGGGAAGAAACCAACCATTTATGACAAGCATATTTCTGAATATAATGTGTGAAAAAATGTTTAGGTTATAAAATCTACAAAGAAAATACCATACCTGAGATCAAGCGGATCTTGTTGGTTCCTTTTTAATTTTGCCTGTATTTTGGCAAACACATCTTCCCCCAGGGTGTCTATACAATGCCTGCAATGAAATGAACCGTGAATGCAATAATACCCTATAGTTTAAATACATTGTCATATTAAGGACATCTTGTGAAACATAATGGCCAAGAAACACAATTTATAAATGAAATCATCAGGGTTTAGTGTGATTTTGGAAAAGCACCAACATTTGTGATTTTGGTGTCCATAAGACTTTTTAAAATCCATCAAGAATTTTCAGGGATTTTCCCAAAACACTCTTTCAATACCAATTTGCCAATAAACATACAAGAACTATCATAAATCCATTATTATATCAACGTTGGCTAAAACAAATGTCATACAAAAATCTGTATGTACCGGAAGAGCAAGTGGCGCAGCAGTAGTTCCCTGGCCTTGCACCAATGAGCCCAGGACTGTCATGGGTTCGAACCCCGGTCTAGGCACTGCATGTGCGCCAGTCCAAACTTGCTATTTATTTATTTGTCAATACCAATTTGCCAATAAACATACAAGAACTATCATAAATCCATTATTATATGAATGTTGGCTAAAACAAATATCACACAAAAATCTGTATGTACAGGCAAAGCAAGTTGCGCAGTCCAAACTTGCTATCTATCTATCTATCTATTGCTATGTGCAGGGTACGTTGCCCCACAAAATGATAGTCATTTCTGTATATGCAATTAGGGTATGATTTAAAAAGACTACAGATGTATTCTATCCTGACTACTTTCAGCCCCATTCCTGTCACTTGTTCTAGGCTTAAAAACACGCATTGTATTATAATCGATAACCATTTGCCCTTCATAGGGGACCAACCCCCTGCAGTGAAAAAAAAACAAAGCAAAACAAACAAACAAAAACTTACAGGTAAATTTTCCCGATACTGTAGGTTGGTTTTTTTTTTTTTTATTCTAGGCCAAAAATCCTGAAAAAAAACCTGGAATTTTCCCCTTGCTTTGCTCACACTTTTTCAGTCTATTTGTTGTCTAGACCAAAATGGGCTGATTTTACAATCATAAAAAGAATCTAACTAAGGCCACACTAATTTAATCGTTTGTCTCAAAGCTGCCACACACGTTAGTTTAAACATGCGCATAAACATCACCAAATTGTCGAAATTTGAATTTTTCTTCTAAATATATATTTTTTTC
>JXSR01S017125.1:66344-91321 GCA_000969725.1 Ophiothrix spiculata
GTCCCAATCCACGTTCAACCAAAAATTGAATATTCAGGGCCACCAAGCTCAAACGGCCCTTTTCAGGGCACCCAAACACAAAAGAGAAAAGATAATTTCATGATTATTGTGTCCTCCATTAATAAAACATATACACGACATTTGGACAGAACTGTTCTTATGCCTTCCAATTCAAATAAGTGTATCTCTACGACGCCTCTATCAATTTTCCCCATTCTTTCACCATTTTAAAGGTAAATCTACGATCTATTTAGATTTATACATTTCAAGTTCTTGATATCTCTTGTTCTTGAATAATGGCTTTCATTTATCTATTGCAGTTTTTTTGACTCACTCGGTATACCTGCCTGTGTATGGGCGTTGTGAGCCATGGAGCTCAAATTGCGGGTATACGGGTACGCACGGTTCCCGCTAAAATCAAATCTGGGCGTCATGATTCGGATGCGTATAGAGACAAACAGGGCAAATAATACTTTGCACGAACGATACACAAACCTGCACACGATGCATGCGTGCATGTTTTCATATTGCACATTTTGACAAAATGATACGCATCATTGGCAAAAATCTGAACACCCCCAATTAGATCCCTATCATAGCTCCAAATCTATGTCATCGCCATATTTGCTAGACATGTATCTTTTTCAATCCTATTATGTCCATGTTTGATGTAAAATTGTGACCTGTTCTCGCAATATACAGACAAAGCCAGGAACATTCAATTTTTACAATTTGTTAATTTTGATAACTGTTTTCCATTCATGGTGATATGTCAAAAATTTATCTATCAGATTTAGATGCAGGGGAAAATTGTAAGGGACTGGTGACTACTTGCACATACAGAGCTGGGAGTGCACCGTGAATAATGAACCCAGGCATATGGCATAAGGTGAGCGAAGCATCACTGTATCAATCTGTTTCTGTGTTGGTCAATGGAGGATTACGATATAACAAGAAAACAGTTTTTGAAATACTACTATATACTACTACTATACTAAATGGCTTTTATAGAGCGCTATTACAAATAAGAACATAGCGCTGTACATAAAGAGCAATAAAACAAAAACTGAGCAAAAAAGCAAAAAGCAAAACAAATTACTTAGAATACAAAATAAGTCTTAAGACTACGTTTAAATGAAGCAATGTTGTGAGATTGCCTCATTTTAAGAGGCAAAGATTTCCAAATGGGAGGAGCTGCATTACTAAATGCAGTATCACCGGCTAGAATTCGAGATCTATTTACAGTGAGTCTTGGCAAGTCAGAAGACGAGCGGAGATTACAGCCTTTAGGAGGAATATAAATATTGAGAAGTTCAGCTAAATACATTGGTGCTTGGTTGTTAAGACACTTGTAAACGAGCAGCAGGATTTTGAAAGTTATTCTTTCTTTAACCGGGAGCCAATGGAGCTCAGCTAACAGAGGCGAAGTATGATCACGTCTTCCGGCACGGAAAATCAGCCGGACCTGCTGTGACTTAATTGATTATACTGTTAGCTCTTTTACTAAATATATTCGAAAAGTCTCTTACACATTCTTCGTCTGAATCCATCTCAAAATCATCAGGATATTCCGTCTCTTCCACGCCTTCTTGGCCTCGCGAGTCTCTGCTACTAGACCTCCCTACATTGGCTGCAGGGGAGAAGGAAGAGTTGTGAGTGTCGCTGTCATCGTCTGAAACCTCAGGGACATCCTCAGGGATTTCTGAAATAAAAATAGTCCATCGTCTAAAACGGTCTATCTGTCAACCATTGCTACAAATCTGCGATAAGGATCTTTATTCGTAAGGGTCAAATCACAAAATCATAAACACTGATTTATTATCATTATCTCATCTGTTGTAGCATGGGTCTTTACTTTTTTAGAAATTAACAAAAATGTTATCAGTTATTAGGTGGGTAATTTCAAGTTTCTGTCTTCATTATAGACCAGTTCAGTAGTGGGCGACCTTTTCACTACCGCGGGCCAAAAAAGAGTTGTGATATTTTTCGCGGGCCGCACCAAAAGTAGTACTAGAAGAATTATATTCAAACTTGTGAATCACATATAACTTAAAAACTGCCGGTCAACGTTCGTTTCACTATGCTGCGTCTTCTGTATGGAACTCACTTCCAAACAGAATTTGCAGTATTCCAACACTGCCTGTTTTCAAACGCCATCTCAAAACCCACCTGTTCTGTCTGGCTTTCCCTGAATGTTAGTGTTGTGTTTTCGTTTTGTTTGGCGCTCTGAGTTCTTCGGAAGATTTTGCGCCTTAAAAGCACCCTTTATTATTATTATTATTATATAATTGTCAATGGAAACTGTAAATATCGTACTTCCAATGACCCCTGTGCACATATTAAAAGATGTAGCAATCGATATCAACAAATTTTCAAAAATTGGTCTGAGAAATTTACACCAACAACCCAATTTTAAAGAATTTAACAGCTCAAAAGTTCTTGAAAAAACAAAGGAAATGGCCCATTTTTTCTTGCATTTTGTTACTCTGAATGCCTTTATTTTTATCTGCAGGAGGCACACATCATTTTCTAAAGGTTTCACAAGGGTCGTATCAAATTAAAGTTTTCCCTATCTGGAGACTTCTGGTGCCAGTTAGAAATTTGCAAAAAAATATTCAGGAAAACCTTACAAAGACCTGGAACATTTTTCTCTTTGTTCAGTATGGAATATTAATTTCCTTACTCATATCTGAATGTATTTATAAATGGGTCAAATAAGTAGGGAAATCTCTTGGTGTACTTTTGGTGTACTCACGACATCCGACGTAGCTCGCCGTTATAAAGCTTTGGCTAATTTAGGATGGATTGTGTGTTCAGAAAAAAAACCACAATTAATGTTGTCTTTTAAACGATTTTGTTCTGGTATTTAATAAATACTAGATTTCATAGATAACAATTTATTACACGGACAATGAAAATTATATTTGGAGTTACCAATTTCAAATTGTATACAGATATATTTTTCTCTGGGGGCTTGGCGGGCCGCACAAAAGAAGCCGTATGTTGCCCACCACTGTTATAGACAGAAATAGGCTAATCTTCAAACTTGAATACACATAAACTCAACTCCTTTTTAGAGCAGTATGCTACACAAATTTTATACTAACATGACACAAGCAACTTTTATAATTATAAATAAACAAATGCATGATCTTACTTGATGTAAAATTGTACAATGATAATGCTGAAGTTAAGAGTTTACTGCGGCTACCAGGTCAACCCGAATGAGTTGGACTACAAGACTTAATTACAAGGTGCATTATTTTTTGTAAAATTTTAGAGTAAAGAGCAGTTATTTATCTAATTGATATACAACGATGATTTTCCTGATTGTAGATTTGTGATGTAATTGTAAGAAACAAAATAACATGATAACAAATTACTTTTGTAATTTGTTTCTGTACAGAGTATAACCATCAACATTCTGAACTTGCTGCATGCATAAGTATGTCATGTGTACATGTTGATGCAATTATGTGATGCACTAGTGTTCAACTAGATGAACGTGCAGAATTACTAAATGTGTAACTGACCAATTAAATTTGCTGTATTAATACATACTTGAGTATTAGAGGTCTCCGAAAGCTGAAACAAACATTTCCTGCTTGATGGTATTTATCAAATAATGTTTGCAAACTTATTCATCTAAACATGATTTTTGTCGTAAGGCCTCAGTAATCAAAATGGAACAATTGTACAGTTAATTATCACAGATGGAAAGATCTTAAAAGGTCCAGAAAGAAGGGTCTCAGGTTTCAAAGTGAACTCTTACCATCATCAGAACTCCACCGTAAGTTATTGGGTAAATCCCTCCCTATATTACTGCCCCTATCATCTAACTGCTTGGCTGTGTTATTAGAATAATTCTCTCACCAAAAGGCTTCAAAAAGAGTTCTTACCTTCATCAGAACTCCTTCGTGAGTTATTAGGTATGTCGTTCTCTATATCACTGCCGCTATCATCCAATTGCTTAAAATCAGCTCGTCTGGCTGTCTCAAGATCCTCATCTTCACTGCTGGAGAAGTCATCAGAATATTCTCCAGAATCCTTGGGTTCTAGAATCCTGGTCACAGCTTCAGCAAAATAAAAAGAAGGTAGATTTTTGGATACATTTTGAGGGATGCTCATTATTCCAGTTATACAGTCTGTAAAAGATTGCTAATTAATGAGAGAGGGCAACAAATGCTGGATAAATAATACAAAATAGATGTCTTTCACATTGATTACAGGAAAATGTTTGGGATGTTTGACCAACTCGTAATGGCAATTACGTGAATTTGGAAACACCACCAAAATGGATTCAAACAGGATTCTTGGAATGCGGAAATACTTGAATGCACGATAGTGGTAAATGCAATAGCTGACATTGCTATCAATTTGTATCATACATTACACATTTTCTAGCCATGGGTCACTGGCTCTTGAAGGTCAGTAAATGTGTATTGTCCGTTGCCCTTTGATCTGAAAGCTGCATACAATTATTTCACAAAGTGATCTTGACAATTACCTGATGAACTAGCAGCATCCCCCTGTCCATTTCTGAGGGATTTATTCTTAGCATCCGTTGATACAGGACTTCTACTGTCACCACTATTCTTTACTTGATTACTCCTTTCAGTACCAGCTGACAGTCTTTTCCTATATCAAGAAAAAATAAGACAAGATTGATATAAATTATACCCAATCCTTCAAATCTTCTTAACGAAACAGTACCTACTAAAGTTACTGCTTAAACCAGGCCTGTGAATGAGGCTTCCCCCCAAAAGCGGAAAAATCGGAGTTCTAAACTTACGGTCCGCACGTCGGAGAACTCATCACGCTCATCATCATGATTGTCAATCGCAAATATCACATGAATCAAGTCCATTTCCATGTATTTATTATGTTATAACACCGTTAGGTTAGTCATGTTGCGATCTTTGAACTATTAACTATCTTGTACTTTTGTTGCACAGACATTCTTGCCAGAAATATTAATGTCACAATTCGAAAATAATAATAATAATAATAACAAGCATTTCTATAGCGCTCTACAAAGAACACAGCGCTTACATGAAAAACAAAAACAAACCAATTAAACAGGGAAAAGATGTGTTTTAAGTGCACCTTTGAAAGCAGACAAAGACTCAGACTGCCTAAGACCTACCGGGAGCTCATTCCAAAGTTTGACAGCAGCAATCTGGAAGGATGAATCACCAGCGCGCTTTTTAGAGCGAGGCACATGCAGCCGAGTAGTATCAGAGGATGATCTGAGTCTTCGCCTACATTCAGAAGTATTAACGTCACTTTGAAGTGAAATAAGATCAGATAAATATGAAGGAGCACTGTTGTTGATACATTTGTACACAAGAATGATAAGTTTAAAAACAATTCTTTCCTTGATCGGAAGCCAGTGAAGCGAGGTCAGTAGGTCTGCCGAGCGCTCGTCCCTTCCACAAACAAAGATTAGCCGCGCAGCTTTATTTTGTAAACGCTGTAACCGCATGATATCCTTAGCGCAAGAATTGTATAAAAGTGAATTGGCATAATCAATGCGGGAAAGGACAAGCGCACGGACAGCACTATGACATGCATCTTTGGTGATAAATCGACGGATACGCCATAGATTCCTTATATGAAAGTTAACAGTTTTACAAACAGAGCCTATATGATTAGCCATACTCAGTGATAATCGAGTGTAACACCTAGATTTTTTACACTCAAAGATGGTTTGATAATTACATTACCAAGTTTCAGTTGAATATCACCCAATTTCTTGTAAGATCTTTTACTGATCATCACACAAAACTCTGTTTTATCCTGATTCATTTGGAGTTTGTTCTGAACCATCCATCCATTAATCTGAGATACACAGGCAGACAGATTAGAAAGCACACGCTCTTGCTCACCAGCTATATTAGGATTGAACTCAATGTACAACTGTACATCATCAGCGTAAGCGTGGAAATTGATGTTATGTTTCCTGATGATATCACCTATGGGGCTGGTATACATAATAAAACCCTGAGGGCCAATAATGGATCCCTGCGGTAAAGAGTACTTAAGAGTGTGATCTATAGAAAATACCTGGTTGATGGCAACTTTAGTGGTACGGTTTTCTAAATATGTCTTGAACCACATATTGGCAGAACCATGAATAGCAAATCGTTTGCTAAGACGATCCAAAAAACACGCATGATCGACAGTGTCGAAGGCGGCCGACATGTCAAGTAAGACCATGAGGACAGCTTTGTTAGTATCAATAGATTGGAGGATGTCTTAGTACAAAAACAGAATGAAAGTACAAAAACAGTTTCACACACTCACGCTAACGCATGAACGATATAAACACAGCGGATAGACAAAAATGGTGGTATTACCGATCCCCAAACAGAGCCCTGTACAGAAGCTACGAGGCATGAACTTCGCGAACGTACAATGAGAATACCAGGTCAAAGTTGGCGACACCAAATCATTTACCAGGCAGTTAAAACTGCCTAAATAGCGGAAAAATAGGGGGAAAGCAGCATGAAGAAAATACGGGGAAAAGCGGAAAGCGATCATACGAAAAAAAAAAGCGGAAATTAAAATCGGCAGGAGATATAAAAATAGCGGATTTCCGCTAAAAAGCGGAGATTTCACAGGCCTGTTAAACATAAAAAACCCATTGTATATGTTGGCTATTTAAGGGGATGCAAGTCACTGAAATCAAAATTTCCTGAATATGTCTAAAAATTTCCTGGGAAAAAAAACTTTCCTTTTATATCAAGAAAAATTAAGACAAGATTGATCTAATACCCAATCCTTTATAAATCCTCATAATGAAACAGTACCTAATAAAGTTACTGCTTAAGCATAAAAACCCATCGTATATGTTGGGTATTTAAGGGGATGCAAGTCACTGAAATCAAAATTTCCTGAAAATGTCTAAAAAATTCCTGGGAAAAAACACTTTTCTACTCTTTTATACAGGGCAAAATTTCCTGGAAACTTGACATTTTCAGTAGTAGTAAAATTTCCTGAAAACTTGAATCTCTCTATATACAGGGAATAAATTGCTGCCTTTTGACAGCAATTCCATGATGGTTTGCTAATGTTGCACATGGATTAGGACACTGGAGGTCCAAACTTGAAACCTGATGAAAACAGTTTTTCACCCCACTGTTTCTGAAGAGATAGTGTTATGGAGTAACAGCCATCAAGAATGGATTTCTTAAATCTGTTCCAACAAAGCTGTGAGAAAAACGACACAATTGTAGCTAATAGTTCTTCATTAATACGAGTTGAAAATCAAATTTAGTCAATCCACCAAGAATGTTAAAGGTGTGACTCATGCTATAACACTATTGTACTCTGTTCCACTCAAGCCTGTTATCGATACACTTTTTGAATGTCGCTATATCGGAAGCAAATTATGCACCATATCAATACAGTATCTATATGCAGTGACAGGAATTCAAGATGTGTTGCCTATTGTTGTTTGATTTAATTCGTGAACGCGTGCCTGTACCAAATACACAGTGGTCTCTGACACGAGCGTACATTTTCAAGGTTGTTGTGTTCGCGTCTACGCACAAGACTTTGAGTACGCGTTCACTAATTAAATCCAGCAACAATAGCATGTATTGTGACTCCAGGTAAATCCACTTATGTAGTCGAAATGAACACCCTTACTTCACCCTATCATCTGCACTTGTTCTTTCATCCTTCTTTATTTTGTCTACCTATACCTGTCTTGGCATCCCCGTTTATTATTTTGGGTTTCGAAGAAATAATAATCTTGTTTCGATGGCTGTATACACAATAATCAAAGCCTCTATTGTAATACATGTAGTTGATTACATTGTCATTGCTTAACATGCAAAAACACTGCAGACCGAAATGGTAAACACATCGTTCACACGTAGTACTGTAGAGGAGACAAAACATTATTTTGACTATAGATGGCGCTGCTTTTTTTATTTTAAGTGGAAAATCTAAGCTTGTATTTCTTATCGTTTGTGTATCGATATTCTAATTAAGAGTAACGACATGTCATAAGTCTGTGAAAATCTTACGACTATCGATACTTTCAACAATCGATAACAGGCCAAGCTCCACTGGAAAATAGGAATCATAGGCCTCAGGTTAAAATCCACATTTCTCTTCACTTCTTGAGAAAGAACCATTAAGAAACGATAGGGAAAACAAAAATTAATTCGACATTGTAAAAAAAAATACAGGGCAGGTTGGGGTTGCATTTACAAACAATAGGGCCCTGCACTCTGGATTTTTGTTTATAATAAAAGTTAGGGTAGGCCTGGAGGGATGGAAAATAATATGAAACCTTAATGTTAAATTCACCCATTGGATATGACCATAAACAAAAATACATAGTGGGGCTGCATTAACAAGTAATGGGCCCTGCAATACAAAGTTTTGTTTGTGCCGTCCAATAAATTTGTGTTGGCCTATAACTATATCTAGTGAAACAAATAACAAATTATTGTCTAGTTATCAAGGAAAAACATACCCAAATGTTCATTTACTGATATAGTATGTACTGGTTGGTGCACAAGAAAATCTTGTGTTATGATGTTGTATTTTGTCCATACCTTATTATTGGTGGGGAGCTCGTGTGAGTGCCAGTTTTTCGTAACTGTTGTATTTGTTGCTGTAATTCTTCTTTTTCTGTGATGAAGTTGTTTAGATGTTCTTGCACATACGGGAGACATAATACAGCATTGGCACTGAAAGAAACAAGCGAGTAGAACAATGGTAGATTGATAAATAGCATTACATCCAAAGGAGGTAGTGGTTTGGTTAAGCAAATGAAATATTGAGATAATTATTTATTATCTTTCAGCAGTGTATAGACCATTCCTGTATTTTGCTGCTGAGGTATATTGCAGAGATTGTGGGTTCGAGCCCCGGGCCGGGCGGTTTTCGTCTCCTTGTTTCCTTAAAGCCGTGGGTCCCCTGTACGAATAGACTCCTTCATGGGGTATGCATGTTATGCAAGTACTTGTATCATTGATTAATTGATTGATTGATTGCACACATAACATAACATTATGTGATGTATCGTGACAATCGTATACTCATATAGCAAGTCAAAAGGGTCATTACTCATTGTGACAATGCGTTGCTTTCTAAAAGCACACGTTGCTTATTCAACCAATAGACTATGAGATATTACATGTCTAAGCAACGTGTTGCTTTTCTGGTTAATGATACGACGTGTTAGTTTTCTACCAATCACAATTTTACCTCATTCAGATCGTGATGACCATGGAGTATTTCAAAGGATTTTGAAAGATTCTAACAGGCCTACAGGTCATGTTATGTGGATGGTTTCATCTCTCTATTATTTGTTATTCAAATTGTAAATAATCATTTTATTAATCTTAGCAAACTTTTCTAAAAATAAGAATCTTCTAATAATGTTTGAGTATCAATTAACGTTCAGAAACCGAAAGACAATGACTGATATACCGCCAAAATATCGACCATATACCAACTTGCCTTTCACGACTATCAAGATTAGTTTGTATTTACACTCTTCTTGCCATGATTCATCCTATGCTAATAGGCCAGTTGTATTGTAAAAGCTTGTAAAACATACTCATGATGTCCCATGGTGCCTGTGTGGTAAGTACATGGACTGCCCTTGACTTCCTGGTTAATTATATTGGCAGTATCTGGCATCGGGCATTTGTTAAGTGCGATTTCAGCAAGCAAGTGTTTGGAGCCTGCATTACGACCGAAAGCAACACATTGCTTTCTCCAAAGCAACGCCTTGTTTATTAAAAAACAATGAGTTGTTTTATAAAAAGCAACGCGTTGTTTTTAGAAGCAACAGGTTGATAAAACTTTATTCTTATTTGGTGAATAAGCAACGCGTTATTTTTATCAAGCAACGAGTTGATTTCAAAAGTAAATTATGTGTTGTGGCAATACGTAATGACCCTTTTGGCTTCCATACACGCAGATACGTATGGACTCACGTCACAATGTATCACATGATAATATACTTGGCCTCATGAGAACCAATATCTCTCAGCAGCAAAAATAAGCCAGTTAATTATAGGAATGGTCTATAACAATTCATATCAGCTGAACACTGTTCTTGAAGTGATTAGCCTTGGCTTTCAGCAAAATGGTATAAATAAACTGATCAAAAAGTATAAACCTAAATTATACAAAAACTTATTTGCAGCATATTTCCTTACTAAACTGCTTGACTTAAAATATTTGCAGCATATTTCCTTACTAAACTGCTTTGGCTGTTCTGCATACAGATGAATTGATTTATGCACATATTTGCAGTTTGCATGGATCTGCAATTTGCGGGGAGAGCCTCGATCTTGAGGTCAAATATGTGCAGTTTGGGCCATACACAGCTAGATAAAGCCTCAATTGCGCACAAATAAATTTCAATGCATTTCATGCGAGCAACATGGACAATAAAGCTGTAAATGCACTCTTCATATCAAAGGTCTTCCTGCAAATCATGACCCATAATAAGAGTCAATAGTCAGTGCGTGATTTGCTGATTACAATTGTTAACTGTCACGCTATAGACACACACTCAAGAGTGGAGTACACATAATGACAAAGCACAGTTTGAAATTAAAATAAATAAATTGCAGGTGATTTATAGTGCACTACGCGGTCCCCCCTGACTTGTAATTTCACACGGCCTCAGCACACAGAGCAGTTCTAATTATTGGGTTAAATCACTACCTGGATTCCTTGGGGCCAAAGGGCTTACTGCGGCCTACATTATTGGCGCAACCCTAGCTTGAGTAATTCACACCCTCATAGAATATACAGTTTTTGCACACTCAGCTCCCAGCTGGACTCGAATGCAGAACGACTGATATCTTATGTTTAACAAACCTCCAGTAAATTTGGCATTTTTCATTTTGACTAAAATATAAAATGCACACATGAGTTGTATTATGAAAAAAAGTGATTTCTGCAGATTTGAAATGTTTATGCCTTTCTTTTTAACTCCTAGCAGCTTTCATTTCAATTTCAAAATATCTCAACTAACATTTTCTAAATGTAGTTGCATATTGGAAATGTGCATAATATGAAAACTAGGCTGAAATTTTGATATTTTATCAGGCTACCCTCTAATTTGGTGCATTAAAAATACCACATAAAAAATCTTATCACATTTTGTGAATATTTAGGGGGTGCTATCGACCTTCAAACTTTTGTGTGTAAAGTCTATGGGGTTTTGAGGCATTTTTAAAAATGCTTTCAAAAGGTATCAAAACAATATCAATTTGTATGAGCATCTACTTAAAGCAATTAGCCAAGAAAATGTTAAATAAAATCAAGATTTCATAAAAACACAATTTGTTGAAAATTGCATCATTTGGGTGGCAGTAAAAGATTCAACAGCTAGGTAGATAATTGGCCAGTTGTAACAAAGAAAAATCTGTTTACCATTGAATGTTACAGCATATTAATTATTAAAAATATTCTGTCTTTGTTGGTAAAGCTATTTTCATTTTAGATGTCTTGAACATATTTTGCAACAAACTATGTCTTTTTGTTTTTGGCCTCATGGTGATAGGCATTCCATTGATAAAAAAATATCAAACTTCCAACGGTTGTAAAATAGCTCCACAAACAGAACTTACTTTTAGAGAGGCTTATAAAATTCTCCAAGTAATTATTCTATTATTCAATATTTATTTTCAACATCATCAACTTGTTCAAAGTTCCTTTTCTGTCATAACTTGTCAATTCCAAGCTGCTCCCTTTGGGTTCATATCACAATACACTAGAATCAAGGGGATCATATGAGACAACATTGTATTGAACCAGTGGGTCAAAATATTGAAAATATTGACAACTATTCAATATCTGTTCAAGCTAGTTGAGAGTGCAAATCCTAAGTGGTGTTCAGCATCTGGGTCATTAATCAAATATAAAATATGTGTGGTTCAAGTTACATAACATTTATTGAATTGGTTGTAATGCATTGGATTTAATGATATGATGATTTTTCATAATTGATGTTTCAGAAAAAATAGACTTCTGCAATGACTGAATTTTCTATTACTCTTTCAGCCAGCAATGTGGATTTGTGTGATGTGTTAAGTCTCATCTAGTTTATGTTTAAAACTAGAAGCTGTGCTATGAATAGGGTGTACTCCCACACCAGATTTTTTTCCTTTTTTCAGTTTTTGTGAATTACTTTGAACTTGAAATTGTAGCATATGTATGTTTTAAGGAAGATACACATTAAAACTAAAACATCAGGACATTATTTGGCAAATGTTTTACTCCAATCAGGAGAAAAACATGAAGTTTTATAACAGTCCTAAAAGCCCACAGGCTTTACATACAAAAGTGCAAAGGTCAGTAGCACCCCCTAAAATATTCACAAGAAGTGAAAAAAAAAAATGTGTGTAGTATTTTTTTACCCATTATGCACCAAATGAGAGGGTAGCCCGATAGAAAATCAAAAAATCAATTTTTTCAAAATCAGCCTAATGAAAACATTACATTCTCATTGAAGAATGATATCTTCTGGGTGTCGTATGAATTTGAAACAAGTAGGATTTTAAATCTGCAGAAGTGTGTTCTTTTTGAATCTGCAATAAAACAAATTTGACAAGAGACCAACTTTACTGGAGAAGGATGGTCACAAACAAACATTGAGATGCACTGTAGGCAGGTTCTGGGAGGCAGGCTGGGGAACTGTGAGATTCCTTCATTTGGAAACACAAATTTTGAGGTACCGTTTTTAAAGATTAGTGAATCTGTTTTACAGAACTGATGAGATCAGATCAGTAAAGAGCATATTTCTGAACCCACTCTTGCATTATGCCCTCATCAACCTGCCAAACATTGAAACCAAAAAAGGCAATTTATTTGATTTCTTTTGATGTACTAAAAAATTACCTTGGTCTTTTGTCTGGCTCTTTGACTAATATGGTGTCTATCAGCGTTCGCATGTCACTAGAATAATTGGACGGAACTTCCTGAAAATAAACATGGACAAAGAGATTGCAAATATTCCAAGTATCAGAAGTATTTCTTTAAACATAAATTGTCATGACAGTACAAGAAAGTCGTATCAGTAATGCTGCCCTACAAAGTAAAAACGCAGTATGTGCATTGCATATACATTGCAAGTTACTTCTTTTTCCCTTTGAGTAATCGTGCAGAAATGAGCAGACAACCAATTCTCTTCCGTAAATTAAGGCAGTATCTACTATATCAAACATATGCACATACAACTTTTTGCATGGCAATGGATTTGAGTGAAATTGTGTGCTTAAAGGAAGTATCTGCTATGCTTTATAAATGCACATACTGCATTTTTACTTTGAAGGGCAGAATGGCTGCCATGTGTTATATTTATTTAACACCTTGTCACTAGAATGCAAAAAATTTCTCAAAATTATCATGCCATATGTCAGCAGCTCTTGAAATGGTTCTCCAGGTGACACCGTCACCTGAAGAACCATTTCAAGAGCCACTGACCAAAAACTGGACATTCCACAGTGTGCAGTGTAAAATTATGTAAAATAGCAGCTATTGCAGATATACGACTTTCTTGCGCTCATTTGATGAAATGTTTCTCATTGTATTGCCTGCAAGAAACACTATAGTCACCATGTAATACAATAAAGTCACAAATTCAATAGCTGCCATTTTTCATCAGCTTGCGTTACAGACTGTAAATAATATATAGATTTATAGTGCACTGTGCCTCCCCTGACTTGTAATTCCACATGGCCTCAATACACTTTACAGAGCACATACAATTTGTTCTAATCATTGGGTTAAATCACTACCTGGACTCCCTGGGGCAAAAGGGCTTATTGCAGCCTACATTAATTTGGCGCAACCCTAGCTTGAGCAATTCACACCGTCATAGAATATGCAGTTTTCACACAGAACGATCAATGCAGCTTGTGTTTAACAGTCCAAGACCTAACCGACTGAGCTAGCGAGAACTACTGCAGTCTTGGGTCAGCGCCCTCATAGAAATAGTTCCTCAGGTGACGGTGTCCATTTGGAGAGCCACTGATATGGAGACAAATTTAGAGTGTTTTTTGCATTCTAAGAGTTCCATGATAAAATAACAAATGGCTGCTATTGCAGATACGACTTTCTGTTTTTCAAAAGACTACAGAAAATCATCTAATGGTTGAACATCTCTTATTAACAAGTTAAAATTAATAAATAATAAGAATCATTTACCCTGGTCAAATAATGCTTTGGAGATTGTGAACCTAACAATAGTTAAAATATAGTGGAACCTAGCAAAATTTGTTAAGCATTTTTAATTGACATAGCTGATATATATAGTTTTATTTCCCTATTTGTTATAACAATAAAATAAATACAGGGTGCTGAAAGGTATATTTACCACTTTGTATTCAAATATTAAAGTGTGAACCTTGCATTGCAAAATCAAATATATATTGTAAAACACTTTAATTTCGCAGGGACTTTATACCGCGAATTCACAATAAGTGACATTTTCGCGAGTATTAAATTTTGCGAATTTGAAATTTTGTGATGATTATGTATGTCTTCCGAATTTGGAAGGCCAAATATTATGTTCCTGTCAAAATATTACTAATAATTGAAAATCTGCATGAAAAAAAGGCTCCACGCATGATGTTTAAAACAATTGTAAAAGTAAGCAGCCATATCACAGAAATCAAAAATTTTACAAACAAACAAACCAAATGAACACTGCATCGATTACCAACCGCAAGACTTGTTTTAGTTTGTTTACATCAACATCCAGGTCCATTTACAAAATTAGGGGCATGGGTCAATATAATCGTTTTTTTAATAGAAACAAAGTGTTTTCACGCATGTGCAATGAACAAAACATGAACTTGGACAATATTTTTGTCGAGGATTTAATTTCGCGAATTCTTTTCCCTCGCGAAATTTGCAAAATTAAATACCTTGCGAAATTAACATGTTTTACAGTATTCAAAAAAAAAAAAGAATTAGGTTACACCTCTTGTAGCCCGTTTCATAAAGATTTGAATCAAGCGTACGTTTAATTTATCAAGCGTAAAATAAGTTGATACAATGTAAATTTACGTTTGAAATCAAACATACGCTTGATTTAGTCAAATGTACGCTTGATTCAAACTTTAATGAAACGGGTCCCTGGAAGTTTTTGTACCAGCTCTTAAAAGCTCTGTCAGCTGACCTGTCACTTCTTGTCAAATATGTGTGAACATTTCCGCACATAGAATATAATCTTTGTGGTAAGATCATGTTTGGCCTCAATATAATATGCTAGTATCCATTACATGTCAGCCTCCTGAAAAATTTGATTCACTTGCTTGGCAGCTAATCATAGTTCAAATTTCAAAACTTGTCCGACGGCGAACCCATTAAAATCTACCAATTGTTATGAATTTCCGTTGTAAAAGCCTTTCTCAAAAAAAAAAAGAAGCTAATCATAGCTTATTTAACCACAGGGCATAGCATGTAATTAGAAAAACTTGTACATTTGAACACTTGATTGGGTCATTTGTTCTGCTCGACTAGACAGCTAAGGTTCAAGCAAATGTGTTAGCAAATAAATTGTTGCAATTTTCTCATTGAAAGAGTAAGCAAGCACAATAGGCATTCAGAAATTGCTCTAGGCAGTACTGCATTCCAGTAAGCCACTCATATTTACAGCTACGCCACTCATAATTATGGAATTATGGAGTACAAGTGAAACAAAATAGTATGATTACATTTTTTGTATTGAAAAAAAAAATGCATTACACTACAGAAAATTATGAACTCTGTATAAAATTAATCTCTGTAACTGATTATAACAAAACTGTGTAAACTTACTGCATGCTCACACTTGACAATCTTGTAAAAAAGACTAATAAGATTATTGGCATCAAAGGCTGGTTGGAAGGCACACATCTCATACAATACACAGCCCAAAGCCTGTAATAAATACAGAAATGAATATGTTAGAAAGAAGTTTATCTGTGATGTTCACATATACAGGGACATCAAGCTTGGCTTGGACTGCAGATAATGGTACTACAAATGCATACCAAGGAATTTTTGTAGGGGAACCGGTACTCGCCGCCATTTTGATTTCACCGCTATGTAAATCCTATGGGATGGCAGCCATCTTGGATTGTCGCTCATGGAGGGTGAGATATTGTATCTCCGGCTCCACGTGCCACACTTTCGAGAGTCTTCGAAACGAATTAGCGGGAAAATTGGAGTACTTTAATCAGAGCAAGTCGCAATGCATGCTATTTGAAACACAGACACGGTTTGCGTGTGAAACAAAATGCACACGCTGTATATGCGTCAAGTGAAGATTTACGCAATCTGCCTGGATATCGGGCCAAATTTCGAATATATCCGGAGGTACAATGACTCTGCTCCATGAGCGACACAAGATGGCGGAGAATATTGGTTCCCCTATAAAAATTCCTTGATGTATACTTTAGTTACTCAGCATTATAATTATCGGGTATCTCTAAAATTCACCAATCACTGTTTTTCTTTCTTCACTAGGGTTGTTAGCTCTGAATCAATAAGGAAACGATAGGTGGTATGGCATTAGGGAAGTTGTATGCGCAAAAATGCAAACCCTTCTGGGATACACCACCATAAATGATATAATAAATAATGTACACATATATCTACAAATCAGCATTTAATATGGATGTCTTGGCACTTCAGGGTCTGGGTTGCATCGAGTTTTGAAATGGATCCTTTTGTCAATGGATAACTTAAGGAGATTATCAACAATGGGGATGCAGACTGGGACTGAGGAAGCTGAAATACTATGCGGGCACCTTGATTTTTGGAGATGTTTAATGTCTGACATTATCTTTCATCAGACAAATCTTTTATTCACCCAAAGGGTCATTCCATGGCAAATATCACAAAAGTTACCAATATATTACATGATGTTGCCCTTGAATTTGACTGAGCTTGAGTTTTCTTCACGGACTGCTGCAGATTTTGAAGATATCCAGCTTATACAAATTGAAGTTCAAAAACATTTAACATTTTGGTAATGTTTGTGACATTTGACATGGAATGACCCCAAAGTTAGTAAAGAGCAATATGATTATTAAAAATAAAACACACTGAGAACAATGAGAAGTAGATTAATCCTTCTGGAAATTAAGTCTTCACATGTATTCATATATATTTGATTCAAAATTGACAATTGTGATGCTCTAGATGCATTCAATTTATAACAAACGACAAAATTAAGGCAAAGGTCACAGTCTAGTCTACTGTGCAATGCACAATAGAACATGGTTTAAAATGAAGGCATACTAGCCACATATAGGTTAATTGCCATACTTTGAAGCTTTTTTTTTTGCAGAAGGTAACTGGAACAGACTCTCAACATAATGCTTATAGGTAAAATAAATATTTAATATTTACTGGACAAAGTAAAGAAAAATCCATGGTATGGGTTGCATTTACAAACAAAGGGGCCCTGTAGTCTGGATATTTGTTTACACTGTCAAATAAATTATTGTTTGACCTATAGCTTGACCCATGGAGCCCCATAGAGCCAAAATCCTTAGAGGGAACACTGCTTCTGCTAACCTTTCATGTCAAAGTCTGCATTATTGAGGCGTCCCTGGCTACTTACCCAGATATCAGACTTATTGTTGTAAGGGATATCTTGACACATTTCTGGACTCAGATAACTGGGAGTTCCAACACACGTACTAGCTTTATCTATGGTGTGTTCCAATGTACGGGCTATACCAAAATCACCTAGTAAAATAAGAGTGAATGCAAAGTTAAATGACTGTAAAAAAAAAAGATGAAAAAGTTTTGGACTAGTACAAGGTTTCTGTTTGAACCTTGAATCAATAGATTAAAGAAAGCACAGATAGGAAAAAGGACTATTCGCACTCTTAAAAATTCAACTAACTTGAGTGCTCCATGCCCGAACCAGTGGTCGAAATAGAAAATAAAACTTACATGCACATATGAGACAATTGACCAAAAATGGGCTGAAAACACAAAAAATTGCATGCACATGCAAAAATGTACATGTACAGAGCAAATTTTACATGCATTTGTGCATGTAAAACCCCCGTATTTCGAACATTTGTGCATGTAAAACCCCGTATTTCGAACACTGGCCCGAACTAACACTAACTAACGAGTGCATAGTGACCCATCAAAGCATTCTAATTGCACATTTAAATTATTACTTGACTAAAACGCAATATGCATCTTATATTTTCCTGCCACATACTTGTGGTACACAAGTAATAGCGCTCGACGAGCTCGATAGTTTAAATTTTCAGTCAAATTGCTACCCCTCAGTTGCTAGAGTAATCTTGAATTAAGGTTAATTAAATTCAAATTTTAATCGCAATTTACAGTTTTCTGACATTTTGAAGAAAATTTTGTATTTTTATAATAGTATACCAGTCAAATCCAACTTACCTAACTTGACAACTTCTTTCTTTGTAAGGAAAACATTTTGTGTTTTGAGATCTCTGGAGGAAAAAATGAAAATGTGCAATATTAAATTAAAGTGATGCGCTTATAATATTAGCAGGTTTAAGCATATAAGAACTGGTTTAAACAATCTATGAGTTAAATGTGTTACAATAAAACAAGGGTAAATTTTTCAATTTACTAACCATAGGAAATACACTATAAAGAAAAGCATTGATCACATGAATCATAAGCTATACTAATACGTATTCAAAGTGCAGTGATTTTATCACTGCAACATCACTCGACACACAAGTCTTGAAATTCTACAGTGCCCTTCCCGTAGCGTGTGTAAAGGCTGCGTATAAGCAATGTTGCAGTGATGAAATCGCTGGAATCTGAACACACCATAAAACCATAAAACTAGTTACTTTTAATATCTCTCTTCTCAATAGAAGAGGTCAAATATGTTTCTAACCATTTCATAATTATTTATCTGCATACACTATTTTAGAGACAGGGACTTAACAGACCATAGGCTTAAATTAACAGTTACCCTCTACATTTTTTCAGTTCATAATGCCTTTTTTGTATCTGTATATAACATATCATAATTAATTCCAATCCTCCCTACCTGTGTAAAATCTTCTTGCTGTGTATATACTGGACAGCCATCAGCATTTGTATAAACCACTGCATAATCTGTCCTTCCTCAAATTTCTTGTCTTTACTGCGAGCAACATCAATCTTCTCTTCCAGACTTCCACCATCACAATAATCCTTAAAATGAAATCAAAAGAGCACTAAAAATTAAATACTTCTATAATATAGACTTCAATCTTGCTTTAAAATTATTATCAATGGCTTCAATTCCACATTCTCATTGCATCCATTCTACTTTCATTGGATTTCCATTATCTATACTTGTATACATACTGTATATCATTTTACAATTTACTAAATGTGTTCTGTGATATCATCTAATAAAAATTTAGACAGCATCAAAAATTCAAAAACAGAAGTTACTCTGTCTTTAAGACAGAAAGGAAGGCAGGTGAGCATATCCATTTTATGT
The DNA here is from genome assembly GCA_000969725.1 of Ophiothrix spiculata. Lineage (NCBI taxonomy): Eukaryota > Metazoa > Echinodermata > Ophiuroidea > Amphilepidida > Ophiotrichidae > Ophiothrix > Ophiothrix spiculata. Next base: position 85,828 of record JXSR01S017125.1, read on the forward strand.
ATCTTAACCCTTTCGGATCGGAATTGATTTTCAGGTTCCATTTTTGAAGTTCACCTTCACAAGTATATATCATCACAACTGCCATGATATGCATGTTAGGCCAAATCATTTTTCTCAGGTTTTAGAGGACATTTCAAGCTTTAAAATGATACCAAATTTGATACTATAGGTTGTTTCATTTTGGAGATACAAACATTTTTATTGTGGTATTTTTTAGTATTTCTTAATTTGCTAGAAATGCTCAGGAGTTCTATGGATCTGAAAGGGTTAACATTAGTTTGACAGCTCGCTAATCACAACACATTATATAAAAAAATATTACCTTTGAAAAGTGTCTTAAAAACAGTTCGCCAGTCTGAAGGTTCGAAAGTCAAAATATTAAAGAAGGCTTGCCAGTTTGCATGTGTAAAAAGGCTCACAATCCAAAAATCGAAACAATTAGCTAGTCCGAATTTATTTTTGACTAGTCCAAATTTTCAAAAAAGGCTCTATAGTCCAAATTTAGAAAACAGTTCACTTGTCACTAGTCTGAATTTTAAAAACAGCTTGCTAGTACAAATTTTACTAGTGAATCTTTTTTAAACTTGGACTAGCGAGCCTAAGTTACAATCCGGACTATAGCAAGCTGTTGGACTATTATAGCAAGCTGTTGGACTATTATAGCAAGCTGTAGAACTAGCGAAATGTCCCCAATTTGGTGTATTTGGTTTAGGTATTCAAACATGCTACAGAGTTGTAGCCCAATAGAAAATACGCTGACGCACTGGATGCAGAAGTTGTTGATTTGCGATGAACAACTCTGTAGTATGTTTGAATACCTTTCAACAACAAAAATCTTCCTGAAATGTATGAATTAAATTCTAAATGTTTTCAATTTAACAGATATTCTTCTTTATAAAACTATTTGGCAGAATCTGAAGCAAAATGCTAGTTTGTGAATGTTTGCTTGACATTTTCAATTGTTCCCAAGCACCAGGCTTTAAACGTACTTAAAATGCCCGACGCAGAGTGCGTCAACTTATGTGTAGGTCTACTGCATAAATGGACTTCTGTAAACACTATGCTGTGCGTGACATGCTAATTTGAATATCAACTGTGGGTTCATCACGAACCAACAACTTTACGCTCCTGTAAAAGGAGATATATATAGTGAGTTTTTTGACAGAAAAGTACCAAACTGCACTCAAATTAGGTGCTTTTTGAGCAAATTTGGGCACATTCATCTGCAATGAAAACCACTCCCATTGCTATACCAAAATCTGTAAAAATCAACCCAAAAATGCAGGCACATAAACATAATATACAACGCAAGGACCCTATAATAGGACTGGGCTTTTCCCTTTGGCCTGAGCAAAGAAAGCAAGAAAATACACTACATACCTGCACTATACAGAGAAAGATGAAGTCTGCTGATTCCTCTAAGAAAGAATCGTGGTAGGTGACGATGTGAGGATGCCTCAACTCAGCCAAGATTCTACAAAGAAAAGAGTATTATGAAAATTTTTATGGAAAGACAAGGTAAATTAACTTATAACCTAAATGTATGAAATGTCAATTGAGCATCTCCATTCTAGTTATGTGGTTCATGCTGATACTATCAGTTATCCCCTGTCTGTTTATGAAATACGAGAAAATATTAATGGTTTGGGTTTGTATCAAGCAAGGCTATAATGGTTCGGGTTCATATCCCACAAGGCTGAAAGCCAAGTGTGATATGAACCCAAACCATTAATATTTTTCGTACTGCATGAGAACAAACAAGGGGTAACAAATTTATCCCTCAGTAAACATAAGAATTTTGATATCAAACACTTGAAAATGCCATGTAAAATGCTTGGAAAATAGTCCCTTTTACATTTTCCATATTATTGTAATTAAACTTAGCTTTGTAGTTTTCAAGGCTTGATTGACAGCTATGCGCGTTGTTTCTATTGGCATTGCATAGTACAATATATCGGGTTTAGTTTTGCAGTTTCAGTGACCGCATGCTTAGTAATACAATTATCATGTTCCAAAAGCGATACACGAGTGTCTGGTAAAAGAGCTGTATGATACAAGTCTTATGCAATGTGGAAATATCCTTTTCAGCTATCAACCAATGAATAAAATTGTTGCATTTTTATCCATTAAGTGATAAGATTTGATTCATACAAAGGGACAAGCACAGACATCACCCATAATGCAATTTGCACACTACTGACTTTATATGGGGTATAGAGCCCCCACAAAGAGAGAGCTTTCTTTGTTCTTCCACAGACATTGACATAGAAATCTATTGGGACTTTATTACATCCCTATCCAACATTGACAAAGTCTATGGATATAGATTTATAAGCAAGTACAAAGTGAGAAAGCTTACATATTTAAAATAATTCATACATTCACTGTGAGACACATTCACTATGTGTTCTGGATACTTTAGTAACGGAGGGTTTAACCTCCTTAGAATAAACCCAATCAAGCTATTCCTCAACGGAGGGTTTAACCTCCTTAAAATACACTCAATCAAGCTATTCCTCAACGGAGGGTTTAACCTCCTTAAAATACACTCGATCAAGCTATTCCTCAACGGAGGGTTTAACCTCCTTAAAATACACTCAATCAAGCTATTCCTCAACGGAGGGTTTAACCTCCTTAAAATACCCTCAATTAAGCTATTCCTCAGGCGTACCAATACCAAATTAACAGGACACTTCTTTGCTATTAGTAGTCACCCCTGGAATAACCTACCAGATCGTGCTATTTCTGCACTAAATGTGGCTATATTTAAGAAAACAAATTGAGGTCTGCCCATTGGCGAAAAGGACTAATCGACCAAGTATACAAGTATTGTTGCTAGATTTAATTTGTGAACGCGTACTCCAAGTCTTGTGCGTAGACGCTAACACAACAACCTTGAAAATGTACGCTCGTGTCAGAGACCACTGCGTATTTGGTAAAGGGCACGCGTTCATGAATTAAATCAAATAACAATCCACTATTGTTGTTTTATATTTATGTCTGACGTGAACATGTGAACATGACAATCTGAACGCAGCCATCCCCTAGATGCGAAATTTGACGAGTACAGGACATCGGACATCAGGATGTTCAAAACACCATGTACAATCAACAAAAAAACAGCATGGGGATCGATAGACTTCATACAAGGAATAAGTGTGATGTATCTGTTAAAGTTGCACACACACACTTGTGATATGCAAGGTCATGCATTTCCAGGTTCAAGAGTTATTGTACACAATTTAAGTTTAATCAAATGTTTACATTAAAGGAGCATGGTCTGATTTTTCAAAAATTTAGATTTCAGATCAATAGATCATCCCAAAGGAGACTTCAGTTTCAAATTGTAGTCAAATATGTCAAACCATTTTGATTTTGAGAAATTTCGCATTTCATATTTGTCTAAAATTCACTGTGTTAATTTATTTATGGATACCATAAATAGACACCTTTTTACATAACCCCAAAGAGGGACATGTTTCAGTCATAAATTTTTACATGGATTGTGTGAAAAATGTAAGCAATAGCAATCAGACCCTCCTCATTTGAAGTCAACCCATATGTTACCTGGCCTCTTTCTACACCGCGTCTTTGGTTCAGGTTTCCCTTTCCTTACCTAGCCTCTTTCTGCACCGCATCTTTTGTTCTAGTTTTCCTTTTCTCATCTAATTGGATCTTCTTCAATGCCAGCAGCCTGTACACAACAACAAACATTTATTGGGAACTTATTAACAAAATTATTGAGAATTGTTATACTATATACGCCATGAGAATAGTGCCACAACTAGAGACGTCTCTGGCCACAAGACGGACTCCACATTAAGATTATCTATTAGGCAACAATTTAAAATTGTTTGGTTCCGGCTGATGCTTTTGGCAGTATACTTTCTGTGAGGAATATTTCATACACTTTTTGCAGTGAATCACTGCATCATGGATTTTTTATACTCCCATTTGGTTAATCTGTCATCAGATAATGGTCTTGCGTGTATTCAGGTTTTAGTTCCACCTAGCTTTCTGTTCACTACAAAAAGGTAAAAAGGAAGGCCTGTATTTCACAGGTCAGAGTGCCCATCTCTCTTACGAAGCGTTTGGGCCAGACTCCACAATATATTTGCAGTGAGGGGTTTGCCACACCTCCGTCCCCATGAGTCTGTTACCTTCCCAGCATTGAAGAAAGCTGGTACCCATTTGACACTTGGGTGGAGAGGAGCACATTAGGGTGAGTATCTTGCTCACAATGACACTACACACATCACCCACCGGATTCGAACCCATGGCTCTCAATGCCCGATGATTTAGTTGAGGACTTATCCACTAGGCCATGTATGTCCCTTCACCACAAGCCTACTGGAAAGTCAGCATTTTTTATATTTTGACATAAACAGCTAGGGTAAATACACAGACACACTCTGATAAAAACTGAGAGTTTTGAAGATCTTGAAATGTTGCCTTTGTTTGCACAATATCAGTTTTTATTTTAAAAATATTTGAAAACTAACATTTTCTAGATGTAGTCGAATAGGAAAAGTGCATAAAATAAAAATTTCATTTTATTTCTTAATTGTACATATTCTAACATGTCATTTCATGCTTCTAAGAATTGAAAGGGTGGGTGCAAATTATTGTGCTAACCCTCTTTCTGCACAAGTTACTTGTTTTGATTTGAATGTTTTTTGACTACAAGGATGAAAAATAGTTTTCGAAAAGTTTATTATGATGAAGTACATGGGTGAATGAAAATATTTTGACCAATATTGAAGTCCCATCTGATACCAGTCACTTGAAATTTGAGGGTTAGCACTATATATTGACCCAAGGTCTTCCACATTACAATTTCTAAGTTTCTAGAAACACTAGAAGTTTTTTTATTTTTCAAAATGCCAGATCTAAGAGAAGAGTACTTGATGCAAGGATTATGAATTCAGTGATTCCAGAAGACTTAACAGTGTTTCTAAATGATCTACAGCACCGAATATGACTTCAGGGGCAATATAGTACAAGCCATAGTGTCCGATTTTTAAGCCACCCTTGGACTTTTGAACGGCTAAATCTTAGCCATACAATGATTCTGCTGAAAATAATATAGGCCCTACAATATGGTGATAATTGCTGTTGACTTACTTTTTTTCTTGCTTGTGTCTAACCAAGTAGACAGCACCACCTGTGCCACTGCCAAGTGTTGTGATGCGGTCGTATTGATCCATCTATTATTGATCAATTTGTTATTGATCAAATGTTTGATCCATTTGGTTATCTACATAGTTTGATGAAGCCACCTCTCCTGTTATCTCAGATCTTGTTCTGGTTACATTTTCAATTAGGCTGTATTTAAATCTGAAAAAAAAAATAACAATAAAAATTAACAGGTAACTTCATATCTCAAATTGTAGACATTGTATAGAATATTATTTTTCAGAAAACAAAAGGCCTATAATTTATTTAATCTTCATGCTATTTTAAAAAACATTTACATATACTAGACACTTCAGGT
>JXSR01S017125.1:117849-132542 GCA_000969725.1 Ophiothrix spiculata
AAAATCATACATTTTGGTCCAAAACTGACCTAACCATCATCTTTTACATGAAAATCCACATCTAGAAATGTATACTTTTATATGGGGTTACTTATCGGTTGCTGAGTTACAAGGCATACAATATTTCAGAAAATGAGGGGTTAACTGTGCCCTTAACTGAAACGATCCATGGGCGGCAAGATTACAATTTTTATGAAAGTAATTAGCATTTTCTTAATTAATCGGTGGTTTAACTTCCAATTTTATCAGGCTCAAATCACGATCGCCGCGCAGTGTCAAATTGATTGAGTAGCACAGGCTTTGATTAACATGTCGTGATTCTAACTGTTAAATAAGCTACCATAGCCCCCTCTATTTTTCACAGATCATATTGTAAACAAACCCACTCAAAATATCACGGGGAAAAACCTCTGAAATATCACTTTAAATTCTGAGATTATGAGCAATTGAGGTAAAAATCAGTTACGTACTGTTTTTATCATAAAACGAAACCAAAAGTTTGAAATAGGCTGTGAAAATAGCCATGTTTTAAGCTTATCCATCACTGTGATCACATGTACAGAGTCACCGGCTAGCTAGCTGTCAGCAGTGCAGTACTCTGTGTTAATTTGGCCGGGCGGAGAATTTGTATGACGTTTATACGGTTACACAAACGAATAAAACACCGTGTAAAACTCCCAACGTTACTTGTTCATTAGTTTATGTTACTATACTCTATGAACCTTGACCAAGCAGCTGATTAATGGTGAATCTCAATGCGATGATTATGAGTCAGAGTCAGAAGTTTGTACTGCTTTCCCACACGTCTCAATATTACGTAAGGCAGCCATTGCCATTGCAGATCTCTATGACTTTCTTAGGTTGTGTTCTCACTGAACATGTGAGCTCAGACCTAGGTCTGAGTCCACATACAAGTGGGCCCGGCCCACATTGATTTCCTGTTCTCACTGTCGCAATAAAGTACTACCACCCGTGCCCAATGCCGATGTGGTATTGAGTCCACTTACCAGGATTTATTTATTACTAGTGGCTTAAAAGAAATATTACATTATGAAAAATATATAAAACATCAAGATATTACACACATAATTCATAATATAATTTACTCTTACATAAAAATAATGAAAATTTTGAAGAAACAAAGAAACTTACACTTAGATAGTATGAAATGAAATTAAACCATAACATGTATTTATTTAACAAACCAAGAAATAAATTCCATGTGTGGTAAACAGTTTAAAAATTCAATCCACACGAAAGATGAAAAAAAGTAATGCAATTGACGTTTGCTATTTTTAAAATACAGCTAGCCTGCAATAGGTAGAAATAACAGCCAACCTACAGTAGTACATGTATGTGAGCCGGGCCCACTTAGGATGCACGAACGCGTTCTCACTATGCATTTGGTACTACGTCCTGGTACCGAGACTACCTACATGAGGTGGTGTCGGAACCGATCTCGGATGTAGGTCTGAGCCCACTTAAAACGCGTTCTCACTGGGTAAGGAATTGGGCTCGATGTAGCATCGAGTACCACGACCTGGTACCAAACATCACAGTGAGAACGCGCCCTTACAATCACATTAAGACCTGGTAACCATCCTAGCATTGAAGAATGCAGGTACTCACTTGACACCTACAATCCTTGCAAAAATTGTTGGAACACCCATGTTTATTTTAAGCGTAAGTGTACCCCCGCTCCCCCGTTCAATGTTGCGGCATTGGAAATCTGTGTGATTTCGGTGTCGCATCATTGAATGATGGGGAAGGGAAAAGTAGCCAAATGTTAACAGCTATTCAATGGACTTATTGATTTAGTTTTGCAGTTGTGTGCACTAAAGTGTTCCAACAACTTTTTGCGAAGATTGTAGGTCAACGGGAGCACATTAGGCCGAATTCATAAAAGTATCAATTGCTAGTAAGAAAAAGACATTAAGAAAAAGAAAAAGCTAGACTTGAACAAGATTTAGCCTTAGCAATTGTTTAAAAACATATTCAAGACCTTCAGCTTGGACTAATACCATTTTCTTGTCTGAAATCAACCCAGACAAGCAAAAGCTACCATACAAACAATAGCCAGGCTAGCTTTTGCTTACATGAAGTTAGAAATTGCTTTTTCTACCGTCTGTTAGTTTTCAGACACACATGTTACAGGAAGTCACTCTACATTTTCGGTATCAATTTGTCACGTTTTTTGTCAAATAGCATGATATATATCATCTAAAGTAACTCAGCACTAGTATACTTCAGTGTGTTTTCTTGTGCAGCACAAATATAGCAGAAAACATGAAATATGTAATATAGCAGTGATAAGCTCCTCATATAGGATCTTACTAAAATGTAAGTTATAAATGTAAGCAATTATAACAAGACGAGCAATTGCTTGAAAGGGATTAGACATTTTTGAGTCAGAAACTTGTACTGTTTGGCCACACATGTCTCACTTTGCTTGTATTTGTTACCTCTCTTTCTCTTTGCAGCAATTAAATGGCAACACGAAGCTAGAACAAGTGAATGAGAAGCATTGGAAAGTCAATAGACCACTGGAAATGTTTTACTTACAGAGAAAATGAGACCAAGGATCAATGTATACATATTTGGATCATATAGACACTGGAACATTGGAAATCAATAGGCCATTGGAAATGTATTACTTACAGAGAAAATGAGACCAAGGCATCACAATGTATACATATTTGATCATATTGACACTGGAAACTCAACAGACCACAGGAAAATGTGTTACTTTCAGAGAAAATGAGACCAAGCCGTCAATGTGTACAATTGTGATCATATTGCCACTGGAAACTCAACAGACCACTGGAAATATTAGAGCGATTTTCTTTTTTGATATGTCACCAAACGTTGCATGCTTCTTTAGCCCATTGCACTTGCCACAAATCAACAGAAAACAAAGGAATTTCAAAAGAAATATATTGATTTTTCATGGACAAAAGGTTGAGCAATGATGATAAGTGATAAACATAAGTTTAAAGCTTGTAATAATTTTTTCAGTGGACAGGACTGGAGAAATAAGAAAAAAAAATTTTCCCGACTTTGTCCGGGTTTTGTGGGAGCAGGTCACATCACATATTGTACAACTATTGAAAAAAAAAATGATTCCATGTTGAAGTTCAAAAATTGCATGCAATGTTTTGTGACATTTGTGACCACCTCAAAGAATGACCCATGTCATTAATGTGTATATAGTGTATCATATAGAACCCAAGCTTGTTTGTGTAGCAGTGTCTGGATCTCCAAGGTCACTCATCAGTCCCATGGTAAACATCAAGTATCTTGAAATGAGGAATAGACCATATCTATAATTGACATAATCCCGCCGTTTATGGGGTAAATCCACAGAATCGGGCGGGGAATCGGAAGAACGAAGCCAAGTATGATAAATACCCTACTTGATCTCTTGATCCATTCGATTCTGTGGATTTAACCCCATCATCGGCGGGAGTATGTCAATAATAGACAGTGGCGTAACCAGGGGGGTGTCCGGGGGGGCAGCTTGCCCCCCCGGACCCCAAAAAATCGGGAAGGAGAGCAAAAAAATGGGAAGGGAAGAAAGGGAGGAAGAAGAGAAAAAGGGGAGAAGGAAGAAGAGAAAGGGGAAAGAAGAGGGAAAAGGCAAAGGAAAAGAGAAAAAGGAAGGAAGAGAAAAGGGAAAAGAGAAAGGAAAAGGGAAAGAAACCATTATTTCGTTCAAAAATAGGCGTTTTTTAGCTAAAATAAACATTTGTCCACATACTTTTTGCGCGCGCTACGCGCGCGTTTAATTTTTTTCCCAACAAATACAAAAATCGGGAAGCCTCTTGAGTCTTGCCCCCCCGGACGGTCAAAGCTGGTTACGCCACTGATAATAGATATGGTCTATTAACACAACATTGAAAACCCCCATTTTGGTAGTAGCTTACTTGAAAGGGCTGCGTTGTTCCCATATAAGCAGATAACATTTTATGCCAGTTTTGAGGACATTTTAACTCAATTTGCTTCTTTTCATACTTAAACACAAACAATGCAGGCACTTGATTTTCAAATTCAGTGTAATAACTCTGGAATTTAGTTACATTACCAAATAAATTTGTGTTGCCCAAAACCATTAGGATTCTTGAAAAAAAAGCAAAGTATTTTCTGTACAAAACTATCATAACTCAACTTTAGGAAAACAGTATGTTATTGCATGTGTAATGCTTGCGCTGAGGTCAGGATTTCATTACACCCCACCCCTTTCATGGGATAGGTTCCCACATTGTCTGCTAAACCAAGGCTGAAATAGCATATTAAATACATTTATCTTCATGATAAAGCGGTCACCTCTTAGCAGTACTGCCTCTGAGTAATTTGACCTTTTCAAGTATTTCAGCATGTATTTGCTATTTTCACATCATGCTTTGATCCTTTGAAAATAACCATGCTCAAGTTGTATTCTGAAGATCTAAGTAATCATTAATGGGTTGAGAGTGATGTTTTGCAAAAACATTCTTTTTTCAAAAGATCAAGGGTCAAAATCCTAGAATTTAAATTCACATTTCTTGTCCGGAACAAATCTCGGAAACCATATGCCCTATGTTGATGATATTTGGTGAGTGGGTAGGGTTGGAGCTGAACTGGCGCTGCGTACAATTTGAACACAAACTATGCATATGAAGTACCGTATTTTAAGTATATCTCCTAAACCATAAGAGCTATGGTAATGAAACTTGGTGACATGAAGGGGTTCGGGATTAGCACACGCGCCACGCCTTTTTGGGGGGTGCGGTGAAGGTCATTCAAGGTCAAAAGGTCATTTGAGGTCAAATTTTTAAAATTGTTCAAAAAGTTGACCTGAGGTCATCCGAGGTCATTTTGAGGTCAAGCTCATGAACCCCTGACCCCACATGGATTAAACTTAGACCATAGAAAGTACTTTACCCAAGGTCAAGGTCAAAAGGTCATCTGAGGTCAAATATCCAAAATTGTTCAAACAGTTGACATGAGGTCATGTTAAGGTCAAGGTCATAACCCATGAACACCTGACCCCACATGGATTAAACTTATACCATAGAAAGTACTTGACCCAACGTCACTTCTACCCTGCTCCACCCCACAACTGAATGATGATTAAGGGGTTTTCTCTGAGATGCAGTTGCTCACGACTGCGGGATAACGATTTTTTACATAAATAGTAAAAAGTCAAAAAAATTGTTGCGTCCGTTTTGCGTGCGTAAATTTCAATACACACGGAACGCATGCTATACTAAAGCGTTTGGTTAATCACGCGCCGTATCGCTGCGTAATATATACGCGGAAAATTATGCAGACGCAGATGACAATCAAAGTAATCAAATTTTATCAAAAAAATGCCAGTTTTTGTCATTTTTCTTGAAAACTAGCACGGTGACCATATTTTTTTATTTCAGTATTTTGAAGAGCGCAAAAAGTGCTTTAACATATGTAAAAATTAAAAAAATAAATGGAGGATTTACTATTTTACAAGCACATAATGATCGACATTTTGGTAGTTTCCCTATACATTGTATGCTTAAGCGGGTGATTTTTTGAGAAAACATGTACTTTTTGAAATGGCTGTATCTCAAAAACGAGCACGGTGACCTATTTTTTTTATGTTTGATTCGTTATCAGCACAAATAAATCTACCAAATACTAAATTTTCAAGAAAATAAATGGAGTATTTCTTTCATAGAGAAAACCCCTTAAGTAGGCGGTCGATACGCAGGCGAGACTACTGGTTCGCGAACCATCTTGTTTTTCTATACCCTGCCGTAGAAGCCCAGTATCTCACACATCACAGTTTGCATAAAAATTGCCTTGACCATAACAACAGATTTGATTCGCTTAGCAGATACTATTAAAATTGTAAATTACATTTGTCTTAAGTACAGACTGATATTAATTTGTCAATTTTTGAACCAACTTGTCACAATGAAGCAGACAGAAACTGACAATTTCTAGGCTACGCATCAAATAAAAATGTACCGTTATATACTTGAAACTCTGCCCTTTTTATTTAACCTTTAGCCCACCTCTTCTGTCACAAACAGATTTTGAACTTTCCTGATATTATTTGGGATCAAAAATGTCAGAATTTGAGCCCAACTAATGTTCTGTTAAATTATCATATTATTTATTATACTCTTTGAATTAATTTTGACGAAGGTGAATTTTGTGTTTTATTGTACATATTTTCCCAATTATCTTTATGTAATACAGTTAGCCATTCAGCTAGATAAGTATTGTACTGTTGACAAGTGTCATTCTGCTATTATAGATGTGCAACAATTAAAGATTGCTTATAACCCTCACAATTGTGTTATGATTTTTAAATTTTTTGCACCAAGAACCACAAATGGTTGGTAGTTTCATTATCATTTGAGTACACCAGTACAAGAAAACCCCAACTCCAATAGCTTCCTTCTGTAAAATATAATTCAGGATTTTTTGAAAGTTTCAGGGTTTTTAGTGATATGGAGTGACTACACAGGTTGTTTATGTCATCCATTTCATGCAATATAGTATTTTAACTTCAAACGTAATTTTTAATTGTTAATACCAGAATATCGTCATAAAATTGGTCTATTGGAAGACTTGCACTTTAGGTAGTTCTTTGAGAACTCTCTCAAAAGGTTTACAGAAATATGCCATTCTGATATTAACAATTGAAAATTTTGTTTGAAGTTGAAATACTATATTGCATGAAATGGATGACATAAATAACCAGAGTAGTCACTCCATATCACTAAAAATCCTGAAACTTGCAAAAAATCCTGTAAATTGGGCAAAAAAGCTGAAGAAATGGTTGAAAATAAATAAAAACACACAAATTTGGACTAAAAAATTCCTGAAATCAGGACATCTCTGAATAACCAAGCATTAAAAAACAAATGTCTTCCTAAAATCCAGTTTCTTCATCCCGTCAGATTTTATGAGTTTGGAGTATACTTCTGAAGTTTCTTATTCTCTTGAAAGAGCAATATTACAGAGATATATGCCCTGATTTAAAAGCACAGTATTTCAATATGGATGCTTTGCCCTTAATTGCTTGTCCTGCGATCTCACATTTACGAACACCCATTTGCCATACCAGGTCAAAAGTCGATCAATTGGAATGATGTTCAAATGGATGAAATATCTGGACCAGAGTCCGCCAACATAATAAACAAACACTCAAAAGTGCAAGCATGTTAGGGATGGACTCTGTGAAAAAACTTGTGGTAGAAGAATAACTTGAATGATATGAAAATATTGGCACATGCAATCTTGTGAAAGAAACCATAAGCTTATGACAATTATTGTTATAGTAATAGGCACTTCAGGTCAAAATCAAAAATTATCCAACTAAAAATACACAATATTTATGATGAAAGAAGGAACTTTCAGCTTTAAAAATCTTTTTGAATTTTTGAAATCGGACCTTCCGTTGCGGAGATATTATGATTTTTATGCAGTTTGGTAGCACTATATTGGAGAACAGATGTCAAAGGTCAACTCTTTTATTTCTTTATATTGGCAGGGCACCAAGATATTACAGTCTTAACAAACATTTTTGATCATATCTTTAAAAGTTTTTATTGTACAAGCTTCAAACATTCAGAGTATGTTGCTAACATCATGTGCTTTAAGAATAGAGCTTAAAATGTTAAGTTATACATCAGAAAATGACTAATTTGCATAATTAATGATTCATTAGCTTTATTTTGCTGATTTCCCAACACGTTATAAGAAATATGTTTGATCATATCTTTTAAAGTTTTTATTGTACAAGCTTCAAACTTTCAGAGTTTGTTGCTAACATCATGTGCTTTAAGAATAGAGCTTAAAATGTTAAGTTATACATCAGAAAATGACTAATTTGCATAATTAATGACTTCATTAGCTTTATTTTCCTGCACGTTATGAGAAATATGTTTGATCATATCTTTTAAAGTTTTTATGTACAAGCTTCAAACATTCTGAGTATGTTGCTAACATCATGTGCTTTAAGAATAGAGCTTAAAATGTTAAGTTATACATCGGAAAATGGCTAATTTTCATAATTAATGACTTAATTAGCTGTATTTTCATGATTTTCCAACACATTATCAGGAATCCAGATCACAGAATGTTCACAACCGTTCAATATTTTGACTTCAAACTTTCCATATAAGTTGCTGGTAGTGTTTAGCTTTGAAGTAATAAAAAATATGCATCTAATTTGCATAATTAATGACATAATTATAATTACTTATATAAGGCACTTCTGGAATTACCTGTTACATAATGGGTGAATGGCTGAATCCAAATAAAGGTATTTTCTGGAAGTGGAAACATGATGGTGAGGTCATTTTTGAACCAAAATGAGTAATTTTGGCCTTTAGATTCAAAAATCATGTTTTATTTGACCCAAACTTTTACGGGAAAGCTAACTAAATTGTGCTTTGGTGAAATTTTAAACTACAGTATTTTACTTGTTAGAATCTAGAAAGCAATATCTAGGAACGCATTTCTCAATTTTTTCTTTTTGAAATATTGCCAAAAATAGGTTAGTATTTGTTAAAGACGCTTCGAAATATTGACTCAAATGCCGTAAGCCGCTTGCCATCTGCGAGCGCTGAGCGTAGCGAAGCGTGAGGCGCTAGTTTTAGAGGGCGATATATACATTACAATATACTGTACCCTGTAAAACAACGCCTTGGAGAAAAGCTAAAAATAGGTCAAAAAGTTTTTGACATTTTTAGGACCAATTTTTGACAATATCTCAAAAACTTCGCAATATTCCAAAAAGTAAAAAAAAAAATCAAAACAAATAGAGAAATACATTCCTAGATATTGCTTTCTAGATTCTAAAAAGTAAAATAGTTCAGAATGTTTTGGCCAAAAAACATGATTTTTGGACTTTAGGACAAAAATTACACATTTTGATCCAAAAGTGACATCACCATCATGTTCAGTATGCAAACCTGCTTCTAGAAATATATACTTTATTTAGATTTAATTATCCCTTGCTGAGTTATAGAGCAAAACACATTTCAGAAAGGGTCATTTCAGCAAATTTCATGAATTTGTGACATTCTGTGTTTTCATAAACGACAAATTGGGACATATTGTTTGACATTTTTGTGTTAAGATTATAATGACAAAATGGGCCATTTTGTGTGACATTTTACGTGTATTTTATAATGACAAAATTGACCATAAATTTGTTTATTTCATTTTATGGTTTTTTTTAAATGTCAAAATGGTTCATATTCATTGACATTTTACATGTCTTTTTTATGATAAAAGGGGTTTCATATGTCTTCAATTTTTAAATTACGAAGTGGGTAATATTCAATGACATTTTGTGTATCTTATAAATTACAAAATGGGTTTTCTGTGTCTTCCTTTTTAAATGACAAAATGGTCCACATTTTGTGACATTTTGCATGTCCTTTTATGATAAAGTGGGTAATTTTTAACGAAATTTTAGGCGGCTTTCTTGTTTTTCTATAGATAAAAATGGGATCATCCTCATTTCCCACAGTCTAATTTGAATGCTTAATCACTGCATGGATCATTGTCTTTGAGTCAACAAGTTTTCTCCCCAAGAGTTTTCAACTTCAAAATGCGTAAGAAAAGGTGCAGAATTATGCTCTAATTTTTACTTTCTCATTTAGGCGTGATGTCTGTGAATGAATCGGACCGAAAATTTTGTTAAAAATTCTTTGATATATAGTGAAATTAATTTACCATGTTGCTTGTTGAAATAATTTTCCGTTTCAGAGAAAAACAATCGTAAATTGGTTAAAAATCCATATCTCAGGAACCATACATCTGTTTTTCAAGCAACAAACACCCAGCGGTAGCTCAACTCTTCAACTTAACAAAAACTTTATCCCGAACGCGATTGATGTATAACAGCGCGCCGATTTGCATTTTCCGTCAACACCCATAGAACCGTGCGTTTTCGATCACAACGAAAGTGGTGCCTTCAGACAAGGGAAATATTTGTCATTGAGTTTCTATGGGCTGTGCAGTGATCAGGTAACAGGTGATTGAGGTGCCTAATAGTAACCACTAATACTTCAAATGATGCAAAAATCTCAAGACGCTTGGGAAAAAGTTTGGGGATGGTGCTGAACTTGTCCAATGCCCCTTTAATTTTGATTGAAATAGTGAGACACTGAATTGTACCAAGGAAGTCGATCCTGAGTGCTGATGCAAAAACAATGGTGGCACCCAATGGAAACACATGAGTTTAAATATCCCAGTGAAAATGTTCCTATCCGAGTAAAAGAGGCCTCCACAAAATGTAATGAGTGCATCTATGCAAAGTAAAGTCTTTGATAAACACAACCCAGAGCAGTATTTCTTGAAAGTGAATAAAAGATTTTAAAATTAAATGATGTCAAAATGTCTAGGAGAGCAGGATTTCATAATATGGCAGTTTTCCCTACATCGTCCCTGTATCTCCCTTACAATACGCCCTCTCAGAAAAACCGTTTCCTCCCTGAAACTTCCCAATATTATCTTCAACCCCTTTAAAACACTTGATAACCCCTAACAAATAATTTAACATATGTTGTCAAATGTGATGGCTCACCCTTAAAATGGGCACTTTGCAGATGATATCAAATTTATCATTTCATCTGTTACAGCATTTTCTAAACTTTAAAATGACATCATACTTGTTTAGATTGATCAAAGCGATCAAATTTTTCAACAGAAAATGAGCTGGAAATTGTTGGTATTTTCTCTTGTTTTTTGCTGTCTATTTTCACCAGCTTCTTAAAAAGTGTTCTGTCGGAACGTGTCCCTTTTCAAGTGAGCCATCACGTATGAAACCTTATATAACCTGCTTCACCACTTCGCAATGAACCCGCCTTAACATTTTACGGTATCGGATTATGAGCAATCAGTTAAAACAGGTGATCAAGAAATTTTGGTGTTTCTAACAAAAATAACGACTTTCAAACTCTGAATTTTCCATGGACTAATTATTTTTAACCAATACCGACATTTTACCTAAAAAGGATATACTTGATGAAATTTTACATACATTTCAATAACTTATGTGGATAAACCGACCCAAAATCTACCAATTATTCTAAAAAATGTGGAAATACTTTCTTGCGCATACGCTATAGAAAAAATGAATAAGTTTTATCTTTAATGGGGACAAATGATTGTTTGTAAGTTATTGCATACGTTGGAATAAGTTCATAATCTGCTGACAAGAACTTTAGATCTATATTTTGTATCAAATGAAGCAGTTCATCCATATTCCTCAGATATACGGTATTGCTACATGGCATCTTATCCAGTCGAGTGGAATTTCCTCACCTACGCTTACACACTTACTTCCAAGAACCTTGTATCACTCGATGAAAACAGCATGTAAAACCTGTGAACATAAATCAGAAAATATAGAGAAATTACCATCAACTAATTTATTATAGATGTAAGCATACCTTTTAAATGTGCTCTAGTGGGAAACTACATGTCGTCATGTGAGTGAAAGAAAGTTGTATCTGCAATGGCTGCCTTAAGTTATTTTTATTAAGCACCTGTTAACTAGAATGTGAAAAATCCCTCAAAATTTTCCTGTAATATGTCAGTGGCTCTTGAAATGGTTCTTCAGGTGACACCGTCACCTGAAGAACCATTTCAAGAACCACTGACCCAAGACTAGAGATTATAAAGTATGCAATAAAATATTGTAACAAATGGCAGCTATTGCAGATACGACTTTCTTGCACTCACATAACGATGTAATGCATTAACAAAATATATCAAAAAAATAGGTGTATGAATAATAAATAAAATAAATGTCGGTGCTTATATAGCGCTTTTCCAGAATTGATCAAAGCGCTTTACATCTATTCCGTTACCAATAGAATATAACCAACTTACGCGGCTGCCTTACAATCACGGCGCCTATTGAATATATTCCTAGTAACTACCCATGATAACGCCATACTTGCCAACATTTGAAAACTGGAAAAAGGAACAAATGGGCATATTTTTGTCCAAAAAGAGGAACATTTCCCATTTTCCTATACTTTACTATAGGGTGAGTTTTACAAAAAGAGGAACAGATTGGTAAAAATTACCTTTTTCTTTTGCCAAAAACAGAACCGTTCCTCTTAAATAGGAACAGTTGGCAAGTATGTAACGCTTGGGTCGACGAAGCAATTAGGATTAAATGTCTTGCCCAAGGACTTTACCCGTTGGCCGTAGCGGGGCTCGAACTCACGACCTACTGATTCGCAGTCCTGCTCTGTTCCACTAGACCACACGAGCTCCGAATATTTTTTGGCTTAGAGCGGAAGAGTGGCAGATTATTAGTTATTAAAGAGATGAAGTGTAGGTATGTCTAAGCATTCCCAATACCATTTTTTCAAAATAATATTACAATAACATTTGTAATTGCAAGTGCATCGTTTTTATCAACTCATGAGGTATAATAAAAATAGATGTGCATTTCATGTTGCTACAATGCTAGTATTTCAATGTAAAAAAGTATGATATTGATGTACATCCAGTAATGATTCACATGGTAAAATCGACAGTAATCACACATTAGAACCATGTGCATCTGATTTTGTCTCATTTTATTGAGCAAAATGAAATGCCTATTTATGAACCAAATTATTAAAAACCATATTTTAGCAATAGGCCTGACTTCACTATAGGCAAAAGAAAAAATTATTGGACAATGTAAACAAAACTCCAGGTTATTAACGGTTTCATAACACTGTCCAATAAATTATAGTATAAGTGCCCAGTGTTACTTAAGCAGTCAAGTTAGATCAATCGGTAAGGCACTCACTTGCGGTTCGGAAGGTCCAGAGTTCGAACCCCGCTGGTGCCAAAAGTTGAGTGTGCTTGAAATTCCCTTGGACTAGGAACTAAATGCTAATTGTCTCGTGGAAACCTGTACGAAACTCGGGGAGCTGATCCAAGCAGCGATGGTGCGAATATGGGCTGATCAAGGTTCAGCACCCCTAGAGGTTGTCGCAGAACCTGAAATGATGCTTGGTGTGGAATGGAGCTTACTTGGGCCACAGTGGTCAGCGAATACCTGTAAAGTGTGCAGAGGCCGAGTGGAATTACAAATCTGGGAGGCATAGCGCACTATAGTTTTTATTTATTTCCTGCTAAGGCAGCATGACGCGCCATTGGCGTAGCAGCCAGGAAAATTGGCACAACAGGTTTCTGAAGTAAAAAAGATGCTTTTACTTGTTTTATTCAGCCTTTGATTCTGGAGCAAGCACCTTCTCATGTAAATTCGTCAAAACTGGTCAAAATGGCGCAAGGTCAAAAAGCTTAGAGGGAACACTGGTTTGACTTATATAGTTAGTCTGGGTTATGAATGTATTGAAAGAAACTGATTTCTAATATGACATGTACCTCTCCATTTCTTGTGTAGCTGAATGTGTCGTCCACATTAACCAAGGTATCTCCCTCTGGCCATTACTGCATACTTATTGTGCCTCTACACATTTTTCATCAATTCCTGTTACCAGACGGTGTTTTGCCTCTGGGTTCCATGTATATATGCAGTCTCCAGCTCTTTCAGACTTTGACTTGAAGTAAGGTAGGTAGTGTGTATCTCTTCAAGCTCCCTGAAAAGTCTGTTGTCTTCCCCTAATTGAAATAGAGAAATAATTAATTTGCTAAAAATAGATGTTTAAACAATTCCGGTAATAAGGTTAATTTCATCCGCAGTAAATCTGATATTTCATATCCTTTGTCTCATAAGAGGTATGTGCACTTAACTTGGGAGACCTCCTGGGGGTGGGGGGGGGGGGGGCTCGAAGAAATGTCCATTACAAAATTTAGGGTCAAGTTTAGTGTATTACCACATTTAGGGGTATAAATTTTGAATATTTTAGTTTTTTACGACATTAAGGGTTGGAATTTGCTGTACATGATTTCGACATTTAGGGTCCGATTTTGATGTGCTCTGACAAGCATACGTACCACTTTTTTCTTCAAGCGCCCCCCCCCCCCCCTGGGGAGACCTATGAGATCTCTTGACCAAACTTGCACAACACATAGATTCTACCCTAGGCATGTCCATATGGAGTAAGATCAAGGGCTATTCAAGGTCATTTAGGTTCATTTTTAGGTCACTGCCATAACTCTTTTGCTTAAGATCAAAAGGTCATTTGAGGTCAAATGCCTTTACAGACTGCTGTAGACTATAATTTGTAGAGCACTGAAGATTTACGTTATCATTAAAGGTGTGTATTCCGATTACTTTCACTCAAAAAATAAAATCAGAGATTTTTATACCAAATGAAAGCTCATATTTTGTCTAATAACCCCTGTGAATTTCAAGACTATATTATGTTTCATTGAAGAGATATAGTCAAAATAGTGCTGAATTACTGGAATATTTTGTTAACAAGAATAAATATCCTATAGGTTTCTATGGTTCAATCTCAGACACATTTTTGCCTATAATATTAATTTGGCTCAAAGTATACAATTGACACTTAACAATTGTTTTATGTAGGTGATGAACCTTCATTTAATATGAAAATATGAAAAAAGTATATGTTAAATTTTTCACCAGATCAGAATACCTACCTTTAACAAATGTTATATTCAGTTGTAGGCCTACTTAAAGGGACTAGCCTAGATTCCACTTAGAATGAAAAACTTATGGAAATGCTTTAAATAAAGCTCCTCTTAAATAGGAACAGTTGGCAAGTATGTAA
>JXSR01S017125.1:133273-145560 GCA_000969725.1 Ophiothrix spiculata
TCATCATACATATTCATATACCCCACAAAAAGCACAAAATGCAGTAAAACCCTATAGCTTCAGGGGCTTCTCTCCCTCGACCCCCACCAGGGCTTTCAAAGAATAGAATGCAGTAAAAACCTATAGCTTTGGGGGGAGGGGGGCTTCGCCCCCTTGACCCCCACCGGGGCTTTACCCCTGGACTCGGCCTATAGTGGGTGATATATAATAATATAGGTATTTTTTTCTCCTGCTCTCTCTTGTGTCAATGGATATTTGAAATAAGAATTTTGCCACAGGAAATGGCCACTCCAATCGCTCAAAGTGTGTAGAAGCCCTCTTGCTTCAGGGGCCTTCACCCCCTTTACCCTTTGCCTCTGGACCCCACCAGCCACCAGGGGCCCTTTAGCGCGCCCCTGGACCCCTGGCCGGTAGGCAGAAAATGCAGTAAAACCCTATAACTTTGGGGAGCTTCGCCCCCTCTACACCTACCGGGGCTTACATATAACCAAAAAAAGCATAAAAATGCAGTAAAATCACATAGTTTTGGGGGGCTTGGCCCCGCGACCCCCACTGGGGCTTTACTTTCTGGACCACACCTATAGTGGGTGATATAATTTATAGGTATTTTTCTCCTGCTCTCACTTGTGTCCTTAAGTCAATAGGTATTTAAAATAATAAAGTATTTTGCCCAAAGAAATGGCCTCTCCTGTCGTTATAAATGTGTAGAAGCCTTCTGGCTTTGGGGGCCCCCTCGACCCCCCACCGGAGCTTTGATCTTACAGGCATTAACCTCGATCATCAAAGTGAAAAGGTCAACTTTCCTCAACACCTACTGATTTTATTGCATTTTTAGAAAGTACTTCCAACTACTAACTAATATCCATATCTATTCTTGTTGAACTTGAACATTTATAGTAAAACAGACAATTATTTGTGCTTTGAATTTCTCATTCTCCGGAGAATGAGAAATTCGGTGATAGTGTTTCTAGAAATAAATCACTTAATTTTTACAATTTAAACTTCTTTGTTACTAACAATATATTTTAGTGAAGAGATCCTGGGGAAGAGATCATGTTGTTAAGTATATTTACCCTTCCTAAAGAATAATATTCACTTTTAAATCAACAGCCATACATCTGGAATCTCAAATTTTAGGAAAATAGAAACACTGCTGCCATAACCCCAAGAAATGAATTTGGCTGAAATTTGTCTTTTTAGAGCAGGTAATATGATTTTGTTTGTTTGTTCTGATTCTATCAAGGTCTTCCTTTGATTCAATAAGTTTTCACATGTTTTCATACCCAAATGGATATTATCTTAAATCTAAGATGAATTATGGCAAACTCAGGATAACTCAATTCATCTGAAGTCCTTACTTAGGATAATCTTAACTTTTATGAATTAGGGTTTGGTGTGCTTCAAATAACACTTCTCAAGATATTCAGGTGTGCTGTAGGTGTGTGATTTGTATATAATTGTGTATAATTTCATCAAACTAACCCTAACCCCACTGGAACTCACTGTCAAAAATCACCAAAAGTCCAAATACGTCATAGACACGGGTTACATATGGGGACGAAATCACTGCCCGGGCAGCAGCCCCGTGGTGGCCTGCTAGTGGTGTGCCTCGCTTGGGAAGTCATAGGTCATGGGTTCGAATCCCGGTGAAAACATGCTTTTTTTTCTCCTGTGACGTAGTTGGACTTAGGCTAAAAAACGGGGCACCTTTCAATTCAGGGTTAGGATTAAGGTGTGCTGAAAATCACAATCCTCAAGATCAATTTAGGTGTGCGATGGTGCTCGCCTTAAAATACTAGGCCTGACTCTATATGAAGTCAGGCCTGACCCTCGCACCCCCTTTTGCCCCCCCCCCAAAAAAAAATGAAATTTCTGACCCTCACACCCCCTTTTGCCCAGTGGCGTGCCCAAAGGGGGGGGGGGGGGGGGCCCGGGCCCCCCCCCCCCCAGTTTGATGAGTCAGTCGGGGGAAACGGCCCATTCGGGCATCTTGACACAAAAAAGATAGAAAAGAAAGGGGAGGAGAGAAAAAAATCAAAGGGAAAGAGAAGAAAATACCTTGAATTTCCCTTTGTTTTTGATAATTTAAGTATGAAAAAGCAAAAATTTTGCACGCTTCGCGCGAAATTTCTGTTATTCTGTCAATATTCAGTCAAAATTTGACGTGTTTTGCGTTAATTGAAAAAATATCACATTTTACACTTCTGCCGCTATTGGTCATTCGGGGGAAACTGATGGTTGTGCCCCCCCACTCAAAAAATCCTGGGCACGCCACTGCTTTTGCCCCCCCCCCAAAAAAAATGAAATTTGACTTATTACATGGCTCTATTGAACTCCTTTTTTTGCTTTGTTTTCACCCTCTCCTTGAAACAAGTCTGCCCCCGTGCCGCCCCCTCATTTCAAAAATTCTAGTTACGCCACTGGGTGCAATTTTTATGCTCATGTGTTTTATTTGTTGTATATATTGTTGTTTTTAATATTTTGTGCTTTTTCACACTTGTAGTTTAAGTTGTAGTTTAAGCTGTAGTGTAAATTGTAGTGTAACTTGCAAAGCGCTTTTAACAATTTTGACTAGGCACTTGACAAATGCCACTTTATTATTCTTGAATAGATTCACCAGGACTGTTCAGTAAACATGATATAAACAAATTCTTCATATCTAGTCCAAGTATCACACTTACATGTGGATGTTTCGTCCGCTGACAGCAGACTTTCTCAACACTTTATTATTATCATTATAATATTATGAATATGAGAATGCTATATATAGTGCAATCTGTATAGACAAATCCAAAGCAAATTGTCAATCTTGTGAAATTGCAAATTAAGTAGAAAAATTCTCTGTGTAGAGTATCTGCAAATATAATGAAGTTAATAAATTGTTGCATTCCCGGACTTCGATTTGAAGTTTGCAGAGGCTCTATTACAAGTTCTCTTGACTCTTTTTAAGGTATTATTATTATTATTATTATTTCTTTCTTTATTGAGGGTTATACTGCTTCAGTGACAAGCACTGCTTTTCAAGCAGGCCCTCATTGTAAACATAGCAACAAAATATATTTCACAATATTTACAATATTATATCATATTTACAGCATATATATACACACAAGTTCAGCATAATATTCAATCTATACAAAAGTAGCGGCAAAAAAATATGAAAAGCACAGGCTTAAACAGCTTTAATTTTTGATTGAAATTGGCCTACAGTCATGTTTTCCATCTGAGTCCTTACTGTTGATGGCAGAGAATTCCATGCATAGGCTGCCCGGACATGAAATGTACGCTGGCCTGAATTCGATTTGAATTTTGGAACAATCAATGTGTTAGAAGTATGATTTCTAGTTATATGATTATGGTTATTGTGCACAAATTCAAATTGAGAAGATAAGTATGATGGATATTCATTCTTTAAACATTTGAAGACAGTCATTAAAAGAGTTTTATGCCATCTTTGATCAAGTTTAACCCACTGCAGCAGATTCATTAATTCATTAGTTGGAGTCCGTATTTCTGCTGAGAGAACGATTCTGGCTAAATTATTATGAAGTACCTGAAGCCTGTTATGGTATTCTACACTAAAATTTGACCAAACCATGCTTCCGTAATCAAAATGGGAATTACAAGTGCATTGGATAACATTACAATGGTTTCATATGGAAGGAAATATTTCATACGTCTTATTATGCCAGTTCTTTTTGAAATGGTTTTGCTTACATAATCAACATGAGCTGACCAGGACAGCTTGCTATCAAATTTTACACCTAGATATTTAAATTCATCTACTCTTTCAATATCAAAACTATTGTATGTTAAATGTACATCATTGAACTTTTCAAGCATTCTTTTTGTACCAAAGATCATAAACTTGGTTTTATCAGCATTCAGAGTGAGTTTGTTTGCTTTGAACCACTCAGCTACCCTACGTAGATATGACTGCATTTGCATTTTAAGATCAGATTCATTTTCAGCTCTACACATTAAAGAGGTATCGTCTGCGTACATTACAGTTTTACATTCAGACAGAGCATTAGGTAAACAGTTAACAAAAATTATAAACAGTAAAGGACCTAATATTGAGCCCTGGGGAATACCAATATCAATTGGCCTAAAGTCAGACAAAGTTGAGTTAACATTAACAGTTTGAACTCTGTTGTTTAAGTACGATTTAAACCACAATAATTCATCCCCATCAATACCATATTGTTGAAGTTTCCCTAACATAATATCATGATTTACAGTATCAAATGCTTTCTTTAAGTCAATAAATAAGACACCTGTTGCATAACCACTATCCATATTCTTTAAAATGTAGTCTTGAACATCTAGAAGGGTTGTAGTTGTGGAATGATTTGGACGAAAACCTGATTGTGCATTTGATAATAATCCTACATTACTCATATATTCATATAACTGATCATGAACAGCTCTTTCAATGACCTTTGATACAATTGGTAATACAGAGATGGGCCTATAGTTACTTACATTACTTTTATCACCTGATTTAAATATAGGAGTAACTTTGGCCTTCTTCCATGCATCAGGAAAAGTAGACCCATTCAAAGACAGGTTGCAAATATGGGCAAGACATTTTGAGATGAAAGGCGCAGCCAATTTTAATAACCTTTTATTGAATGGATCTAATCCTGATGATTTACAATTTTGCATTTTTCTTATTTGTTTGAGAACAAATTCATTGGATATTGCACTGAAAGTAAATTGGTTTACATTTGGATTTTGATGAGAGCATATATCATTACAAGTACATCCACTATTATTATTATTAAATTTACTCCCAAGCTCATTTCCTACAGAAGTGAAAAACTCATTGAATTCATTTGCCATATCCTTATTGTATAACAGGGGCTATCTGATATTTAGATGTTAATACCACCATGCAAGGTGCCCTATTAATTTAGCTCCAATAAAGCATCTGAGAGGAGCACCAAGGCGCTAGGCTCAATCAAGCTTGTTACTCTCAAATGGAAGTCCCTGCACGTTACGATCTTGATTTGTGATGAACTCTGACCAATATTTCGTAAAAAGCACTTCAAATTTAAGCTTGCTATAACAGTAAAAAAAGGCCTGAAATGCAAATCTTTAGAAGATGCATCCATTTGTAAGAAACCCATATAGATTAAATCAGTATATAAACAAAAGCAATTATTTGTTATCTTAAATGGTACATACCTCTGTTAATGTCACCAATAGTTCCAAGATCTTTGTCAGACACGCATTCGTCTAGAATAAACGGTGCAATCTGAATCCATGATTCAAAATCACCACCTAATGAAAAGAATAAAATCTTGACATTACTAAACAATGGTTTTGTATTATGTTGAATAAATAACACACATCATTTTTCACTATGCTGAGAGAGGACTGTTACAAAACTGGCAACGTCATTATGGCAAATCTCTTGAAACCCAATGACCTAGCCAGTTTCGTATATTTTAATGAAAATGTAATGGAAAAAGCCCCCGGGGGCACTTACATATATGGAAGTGATGTACGTACCAGTGTCACTGAGCACCTTGGAAGAAGGGGTCTTTCAGTGACAAAGTGCAAACACATTTGGATTTAGGGGGAAAATTTTGATGAATTTTGCCAAATTTTTGATGATATTTTCAAAATTTTCGAAAAAATTACATCAAATTAAGAAAATAGTGTCTTTATATAACAGCATCAGGGAATATTAGCTTTCTGAATTTACTGATAGATGCATAAATATATATTGTAGTAGTAGTAGTAGTAGGCCAAGATTTATATTTTTATGTATAATGGAACGATTTATCCATTTAACACTTGCATATATTTTTAACAGTTCCTAACTGATAAAACTGTCTTTGTAACCCCCTAGCTCAATTAAATTTGTTGGCGGGCCATTAAGGACAAATGCCAGTTCAATAATACCCCTTGGAGGGCAAAATTAAGATCTTTTTCAATGCTTTTCCTATATACTTCTGTATTCCAGAAGCGATCGAAGTGCCAAATAAAAGTAGATCGCGGGCCGGATTTGGCCCGCGGGCCGCTATTTGAGAAGGCCTGCCCTAGGTCAATCACATTTAATAGGGGAAAAAGTTGTGTGGGGCCCAGTGCCCAACATGTACTGTGTAAGAACACTGGATCCTCTATAAATCTTTTGGCAATATTCTGTGGCTGTGATCTTTTTTCTTCTTCTCTTTTCCTTCGTAATATTTTTTTGGGGCCCTTTTAGCAATACTTTATAGCAGCTGCTGACTTTGCCGACTCTTACTGTGTAAGAACACTGGATCCTCTATAAATCTTTTGGCAATATTCTGTGGCTGTGATCTTTTTTCTTCTTCTCTTTTCCTTCGTAATATTTTTGGGGGGGCCCTTTTAGCAATACTTTTAGTAATACTGGAAAAAAAATTTCACGTCCCGTTTGGGGGCAAATTTTTTTTTCTTGAAAATTACTGTTTTTTCCCCTATTCCATGTTCAGGGGTGAATTTTTTTCTTCTGCCTATGGAGGGGGATTTTTTTTTCTAAAAACTTCCTGCTCCCCCTGTAAATCTAATGGTGCGCCCCTTACCCCGAACGACCAATGCACATTTCCCAGACAGTATGTTATATTTACCCAACTCTCAAGTAACAATTACCCAACCCTATTCTCAAATGATGTCCAAGACTGTGGAGGAGGGAGACAAAGTCAGCCGACCCTGTAGATCAGCACTATAAGCTTGAACCGATGCATCGTATCGGACATCGTATCGGGCTGATATTACACCATATCGGCAAAACATCGTATCGGTAAAATCATCTGTCTTTGCCGATTAACTTTACTGATGTTTGGATTTTCAAAAGTAAACTTTACGTGGCCTAGCCAAGGGCTAGGCCACGTTTTTTATTAACTGATGAAGCACTAAAACATGGCCTCGCCCTGGGCTAGGCCACGTTTTTTATTAACTGATGATGCACTAAAACATGGCCTAGCCCTGGGCTAGGCCAAGTTTTTGATTAACTGATGATGCACTAAAAACCTTAATCAGCACCCTGCAGATCAGCAGGAAACCAGGCATTAATGAAGAGAGAGAGAGAGAGAGAGCTTGGTCCAAGACTAAAATAGTATCAAATAAAAATTAAGTCCCAAAACATCAAAATAACACTTAATTTCTCTACAATATCATCAGTGGTAGCCAATTAAATACAAGGTTGTATGTTTATACATTTACTTTCATAAAAAACACTTTGAAATGGTATAATAATTTCTTTTTTAATCATCTACTTAAAATTTGCAATGAGTATTGAAAATGATTTATTACTGCGAAGGCATTTTTTTTTTCAGTATTCAAAATGTTTAGTTGTTTCAAAGTTTTCTTTTATATTGTAAATTAATAAAAAAAATCCGACCTTTTAATTCTGTCGAGTGAAGTGGCAATCAAACAAGCTTTTCATTTACTTTTAATAGAATCCTTGGAATAAATCCAAGGGGGGTAGTAAAGTTTGGTTTTGGTAGGGGTGTGCCGCTGGGAAATCTGAAGTACCATATACCATGCATATACTAATTTTCAAGAAAAAGGACCCATCCATATACCAAATTCCCCAAATTTTGAGTCGAAAGTAATTTGGCGCAAATTTCTTCATTTTTGTTTGAAATTTAGAAAAAAATCGAAAATTTGCACCATTTTGGCACAAATTTTAGAAAATTTTGAAAAACAGACTCATCAAAATACCACATTTTGCAAAGAAAAAGGACCCATTGGTATACCAGACAGCCTGATTTTGCTACCCAAGTTTGCGGCGCATCCCCATGATCACTTTTGTACTAAGAACCCCCCAGGGAATAAATGAACAAAACTTTACTAACTTTTGTCAGAGGCCAAATGACATGAGACATTCACAATATTTAAGTTCAGATTTCCTTTGAATCTCAACTTAGTAGACAGCTAAATCTAAATTTACTAAAATGGAATCCACACAACACATGGCTGATGTGGTGAAAGCACTTCTCCTTGTGCTGATATTTTAAGACATCAAGTTAAGTCTTGCACTCTGCACTGCAACTGAATGTGCTAATGGATGTGCAACCAGCGCTACAACTGGATATGCATTCTGTAGTGCATATGAATATGCAGATACTGATTTGAAATCAATGGAGCTCACCATGCAAAATTTGACGACTGCTATCAAAGAACTCAACATTCTGTTTGAACAGGGTGTGGTTAACAATAATGGTCTTCCATCTTCACAAAAAGAGGAACATAACAATGAACAAAATATTCATCTACCAAAAGATTGCAGCGAAATATTTAATAAACAAGTACACGTGAAGAGCGGAGTCTACAAAATTCATCCATACCCGCAATACATACACTCCGATACAAATAGTTCCATTAACGTATTCTGCGACATGATCACTGACGGAGGCGGCTGGACAGTGTTTCAGCGACGACATAATGGCTTAGTTGATTTCTACCGAGATTGGGAGGACTATAAACTTGGATTTGGCTATGTTGATGGGGACTTCTGGTTAGGACTCCAATATCTCCACTGGCTAACAAGTACTGCTGAATATGAGCTCAGAGTGGATATGGAAGACTTTGATGGTAACATAGCATATGCTCAGTATGACACTTTTCATATTGCAGATGAGAGGCTGTTCTTTAAACTTTTGATAGGCGGTTACCACGGCACAGCTGGCGATTCTCTGACAAGGCATAATTCTGTTTATTTTAGCACCAAAGATCTAGATCACGATACATGGAATGATGGCAGTTGTGCTAAGGTACACAAAGCAGGATATTGGTACATCCATTGCGGGGATTCAAATATAAATGGATTATATATAGGATCGTCCGTGACTAATTCTGAAGGTATGGGCTGGTATTATTTGCATAATAGCTGGGAGGTGTTGAAGAGTGCTGAAATGAAGATTCGCCGCATATAGCAAGTAGCAATGGGTTTTGTTTGAATGCAGTTCAAAACCGATGGCCGACCAATTGAATATAAGTTACTAAATGTGCAAATCATGTCAAAGGTTAAATGAAATAAAATCGAGGCACATTGGACAACAATAAAAACTTATCGCAGGTGCGTCAAATGTGGATTTCATTTTACGACCATAATGGAATGCAAGTTTGTTTACTCAGAATCTTCTTTCGCAACTTTCTGCTCAAATTGCCACAGCAACTCATAGTACATTTGTTAAAGTATGGAGCTATTCCTGAGGTCCCAGGTTCAAATCCTGGATAATCGACGATATTTCAAAACAAAGCCATAAATTCCTGATAACTTTACTACAGCATAGAAGAGGACTAGCGTTTTCTTAGAGGACTAAAGTTTCAAATCCTGTAGCTGTAAAACTTGAAAAAAAACATAACTTTCCCTGGTGAAATTTTGTTAAAAAGGAACTTAAATTTGATGAACTTTTGTAAAACAAAGCTTTCTATGTTGAACTTTTGCACAAAAAAAGAAATTTTTAAGGTGAAGTAGTACAAAAAATTATATGGTAAACTTTTGTAAAAAAATACCGTTACATTTCTATAGTAAACTTTTGTATTAAAAAAAACCTAGCATTTCCATGGTGAACTTTTATTTTAAAAAATAAAATAACTTTTTATGGTGATATTTTGTCAAGAAACACTCAACTATTCATGGTGACCAATGTACAAAACAAAAAATTTCCTATTAACCCTCGTCTTCCTAAGGGGGGGGGGGGGGCCGATTGCACCAAAACGCAAAATAAGGCGACCCTGAGCATTTATGTAATTGTTTTTACATCCTTTGCGGTCATTTTGAAGAAAAAAAATCAGGGGTACCACCTAAGGTGGGGTTATGGTAGTCCCTCAAAGTCAGAGGGTAGGGGGGTGGTTGCCACCTCGAAAAAATTTAAATCGATATTTGCATAATATGGACTTTAAACTTACAAGACATGTTAGAATTGTCGATTCCTTCATTTATTTGCAAAAACCTATCCAGGTCTCACATTTTTGGTAAAGCAGGTGGTTACTTGGTCAGAATACCCAGCTACCCTAACCAAATTTGATTTATATAAAATCAGTCTCCTTGATGGTTTTAATAGCAGTGATATTTTAAATTATATGCATCTCACCAATATTCATCTGGTTTATGTTCAATATTATTATTTGGAACAGGGCACTTGTTATATAGGAAAAAAATGGTTTCAATAGGGAGATTTGACTTACACTTTTCACCCTTTGGTTTGGAAAGAACCGGTTGTGACCACTCCAGGGGGGTACTCCACTTTGGTCTGAACGGGGGGGGGGGGGGGGGGGGGTGCGGATCGGACCATGGAACCCTTACCCATCTTTAAGGGTAATTTTTGAATAAAAGTACACCCATGTTTAGGGATTTTGCTCCAAAAAATTTCACTTTTTTTGGACCATTTTGGCACATTTTCTTGAAAATGTGACCCATGTTTAGGGATTTTGGTGCTAAAAATTGGGACCCATGTTCAGGGATTTTTTGTGAAAAAGCGACCCATTCCAGCGGCACATCCCCGTATACCTTATATATGACCGCTCCTTCAGACAACAACATCTAAACTTTTCTAGTATATAGTGTTCTTTGAGCCATTGAAGACCATATAACAAGAAGCCATTGCTAGTAAAAAAAAATAAAAGATAGAAAACACATTCTGAAATGATTCATATGTCAGCAAAACAGACAGTATTAATCGGTCAGTCTGTACAAATAACAGTGTAGGCAGTCTATTCAAGCCGTTCTGACTTATGTGTTGATTTGATCTTCTTGAAAGAATAAAATGTGAATTTCTATCCGTGAAATCTTAACTGCATTTTTATTAGTTTAATAAAGTGTATGTATATTCCTGCTTTTAATCTGGCAGGTCAAACACAAAAAATAGTTTCAATTTCAATTTATTTCCATGTTTCTCAAAACACAATAGTAATAAAAGAAAGGAATTAGACACAATTTTACTCTGCAAAATACAAGGAATTAGAGCAGTTCCGAATTCTTTGTTAAATTTACATCAATCAGCTGATAAGATTTTGAACACCTAAGGGACACATCATTAGGTTTCCAGGAGGGAGCAGGAAGTTGGGTTTGGGGTTGAATTTTTTTTCGCGTCCCGTTCGGTGGCAATTTTTATTTTCTTAGAAATTACTGTTTTTCCCCTATTCCATGTTCAGGGGTGATTTTTTTTCCTTCTGCCTATGGAGGGGGAATTTTTTTCCAAAAAACTTCCTGCTCCCCCCTTGAAATCTAATGGTGCACCCCTTACAACTGAGCTGATCGATATTGCATATATGAGGGTCCATTGCCAGGCTGAAACAGAACAACAATGTGCTCAATCTTGCAAAACTGTCTGCACAAAGTAATAGTTTAAAGTGCATCAGATCAGTTTTTGCTATGGTTACAGGTCAAGGAAAACTTTGTGCTACAGGCAGCAATGCAATGGTAAATATGGACTTTGTTTTTGCCTGCTACCATGTCAACATGACACACTTCAAACTATCACTTTGTGTAGACACTTTTGCAAGAGGAACAGTTTGAGACCAGTTTGAACAAAATCAGATACTTATGAAATTTTGGACTCCCATAGTGCCAGTTCCGTGACCTCTGATATGGCCTTTCACATTTTTGGCTATAACTTCAGAACCCTATTTCAGACCTAGGTAAAAGTATACTTTTTCTGCTTCCTTGTGATGAGAGGAACATGTTGGTGTGGTTTTGAACGAGTTTTGACTAGTAACATGTTATGGATGTCATTTTGGCGGCCATCTTGGATTTCTAAAAATGCTCAATGGTGCGGATTTTGCATCATTCAGTTCTGGAACCTATGGGTCTCAAAGATTAAGAATCAGTCAAGAACAATTGTGCAGAACCCATTTTTCACTTTTTTTGTTTTCACACAGACTATTATAAGGCGGCTCACGAAGCTTAAGGTGTCTGGTCCATGATAGATCTGCCCGAAGATTATTAGTAAAAATTGGAAAGAATGATATTTTATTGATGTAGTACCAATTTTTAAAATAAAAATTGGTGTTCACTGGACTCGTTTTTGCATGAGAGTCGGTTTAAAAACAGCATTTTTGGAGTTTTTTGGGGAAAAATTAGTACATGGGGCAAAAGTGACATTACTTAGCGTTGATTCAAAAAATTTTGCCCGCAAATTTTTGTAAATTTTTTAACAAAAGTTGCGCACAAGTATGTTCTTTCAAATAAACAATAATAATTGGGGGTCACCGACTTAAGGGGCCTGTTAACCCGGCCGTTTGTTCAGTAGCAGAATTTAGTTTTTCTGCATTTTCTGATACTTCAGCATGTTACCTTTTATTACAGA
>JXSR01S017125.1:146613-157029 GCA_000969725.1 Ophiothrix spiculata
ATACTGTAACTTAATATTTTTAGACTTATAAGCCAAAAAAGAAAGTCAAAATAAAAGCCTTAACAGGCCCCTTAATTTTCCAGAAAAATATTAAAATATGGCAATTTTAGCTTCAAAACACTACTCAGAGTATATGCGCATGCGTATTGCAGCACTTACCAACTCGTAAACTAGCGCGTACTGGTGGGCGTGGACGGCACGTGGACCAGACACCTTAAAATATCCGCTATAAAAACATATGCCCTCCAAATATAGAATAATATAACCTAAACAAATAACCCGAGAAAGCCCCAAATTCTGTGGACATCCACGCGTAAGCTTTTGTACATGTCACGTACATGGACAACACCGACTTCCGAAAACAAGATGGTTCGTGAACCAGTAGTCTCGCCTGTGTATCAACCGCCTACTGTATTGACCACCTACTTAATCATTCAGTTGTGGGGTGGAGTAGGATTGGGTAGGAGTAAACAGATTTGGTAAACAAGCACTATGGTCCAAGTCAGGGGTTCATGAGTTATGACCTTGACCTCAAATGACCTTGAATGAACTCAGGTCAACCTGTTGAACAATTTTGGAAATTTGACCTCATATGACCTTTTGCCCTTGACTGACCTTGACGTTGGGTCAAGTACTATCATGGTCCAAGTTTAATCCATGTGTGGTCAGGTGTTCTTGAGTTATGACCTTAACCTCAAAATGACCTCAGATGACCTCATGTCAACTTTTTCAATTTTGGAAATTTGACCTCAGATGACCTTTTGACCTTGACTGACATTAACCTTGGGTCTTTTTGTTGTCATGGAAACGTGTTAATTTCCTCAGATTTGGTAAACAAGCACTATGGTCTAATTCAGGGGTTCATGACTTATGACCTTGACCTCAAAATGACCTTGGATGACCTCAGGTCAACTTTTTGAACAATTTTGGAAATTTGACCTCAGATGACCTTTTGACCTTAACTGACCTTGACCTTGGGTCAAACTTTCTATAGTCTAAGTTTAATCCATGTGGGGTCAGGTGTTCATGAGTTATGACCTTGACCCCAAAATGACCTCAGATGACCTCATGTCAACTTTTTGAACAATTTGGAAGTTTGACCTCAGATGACCATTTGACCTTGACCTTGGGTCAAGTACTTCCTATGGTCTAAGTTTAATCCATATGGGGTCTGGGGTTAATGAGTTGTGAGCTTGACCTCAAAATGACCTAGGATGACCTCAGGTCAAGTTTTTGAACAATTTTAAAAATTTGACCTCAAATGACCTTTTGACCTTGAATGACCTTCACCGCACCCCAAAAAAGACGTGTCGCGTGTGCTAATCCTGAACCCTTTCATGTCACCAAGTTTCATTACGCATAAATTATGCAAATTAGGTACTTCACATATGCATAGTTTGCGTTAAAATTGTACGCAGCGCCAGTTCAGCTTCAACACTTCCCACTCACCAAATATCATCTACATAGGGCCCCAGGGGGGTCTGTCATCATTGAAAGAGGGTATCAGGCGTGACCAAGGACTTCCAAACAGCACCCTAAACAAGTATTTACATATTATCAAAAATTACACCCTAAGTAAGTATGATTGTTGAAAATTTACTAAAATTTTACTAAATTTACTGAAAATTTAACTCGATCAGTTTCAAAAATACACCGTTTTTGTTGTTTTTTTGAGATTTTAGACCCTATTCACGTTACGTATGTAACGTGCCTGATCCTAAAAAAACACCCTTTTTACGTGAATTCCGAGATTTGCTCCGGACAAGAAATGCGAACGGCGGACAGTTTTAAAGAATGGTATGTCTCTTCCTGAAAATGTTTCAGGCAAGACAAAAATGATTTCAGTACGTTAACAAAGCAAAAACACCGGTAAAAAATCTTATGTTTGGACTAAAATTTGGATTATGATCAAAATTTACAACTTAAAGGGCAAAGGAAATGATTTCTGAATTTTTTGTGAAACATTAGAAAATTAAAATTACATGACCAGTGAGAAGTTTAAAATGCATAATTATTTATAATTACCCATAAAATCAATTAATTATCCATTAATCAATCCACCTTGGTGAAAACACTATTAGCATTGGTTGCCTAATCAATAATCAGTGATGACATCATTTTGTGTTACCACTGTGCATATATATAACACATTGCACTGTTTAGTGTATGGCAGAAGTATTATTTCTTAATTATTTCTTGTCTATTTTGTTGATTTTGCAATATTCCATGGCCTTCAAAACCAAAAAGAGTCATAGAACATGATGGAGAGGGGTACTTGATGGATAACTGTACTGTGAGCTTTCAAAAGAAAAAATAAATTATTAATCAAGGTAGAAAAGTATCATTTTGATAGCAAGTTCAATGGATGTATAGGGCCTACATAAACTACAAAGCTGGTTTAAATTATTGTATCCTGGTCTTAAACTTTAATAAAGTTTGTAGATATTTCCAGTTGTATCCAAAAGACCCAATGCATCAAAGTAAAGTCACTCAAAAAGGGTCAAATTATGAAAAAAAAAAAAAAAAAACCCAAGCTGAAATGAAACTGTATGTGTGAATATCTAGGTATCAATACACACTTTACTAAATCTCAAAACTATGCCTTTGCCCATAAAAAAAAAAATAAATACTGAAAATTTGTTATAGAGAGCTATTCCTCACACATTTGTTATTCCATGCGGCCTACATACGCACTATCGGCTCCCCAAGTTACGAAACTTTCCAATGTTTCCAGTCTTTGGCACTAAAGTATCAAAAACATTTTAATGAATATAAGATAAAAGCTTGAATTTAGAAACTATGATTTTTATTTTTTTTTTGAGAAAGGCTTTTACGACGGGAATTCATAACAATTGGTAGATTTTAACGGGTTCGCCGTCGGACAAGTTTTGAACTGTCAAGCTTTCGTCAGGAGTAGCTCAGCTAGGAGCTTGACAGTTCAAAACTTGTCCGACGGCGAACCCGTTAAAATCTACCAATTACTATGATTTTAGTGAGTATTTTAGTTTATATGAGTGATATTTATATGGATTTATTTTGGCACATTTTTTTCATGAGTTTCTTGATGTTCCAATCCCAGTTCCAATAGTGCTCCAGGGATTCACTGAAATGGTATTGACTTTATTCAGTATATTTTGAGTATATATGAAGGGGTTATAATTATATGAATTTGTAAAACTGTTGTCATACCAAGTAACACAACTGCACAGCTATTATGAGGGTTGAATAAGAGACACAAATAATAGCATGGATCATTACCAATTAATTGGCATCTCCCTGGTAATAAGCAGCAACTATTTATCTTTTCTTTTAACTTTTAGATGATATAATCTGCCATCTCGGTAAAATTTTAGAATTTTGCCAAAAAATCTAGAATATGAGAATTGAATTAAGATTTCATAGGTTGATTAAATTATGAATGATGAGAAATTTAACAAGAAATTTAAATTTTTCACTTTTTTTCATTTTGAAAATGCATAATTTATTCCCAAAAGGTGCTTCTATATTATCCTTGTCTTTCTTTTGATCTGGAAGTTTACAGAATACTGTAAAATCAACAAAATAGATTGTCTAAAATTGAGAAATAACAGTTGTTACATAGACCATACAGTGTAATGCATGCATAGTGGTAACACAAATGATGTCATCAATGATTATTGATTAGAAACCAATTCAGATTGTGTTTTTGTTGGTGTATATGGATATGTCAATAATTACTGCCTAATTAATTGATATTATGGGTAATTTTAAATAATTATGCATTTTAAACTTCTCACTGGTCATGTAATTTTAATTTTCTAATGTTTCACACCAATTCCAGAAATCATTTCCTTTGCCCTTTAATAAATTGCCCAAGTAAGTAAACAAATGGAGTTCAGACCACAGAGATAATTGAGACACTTTTCTCACTGGTTTTATAGACCCGCTCTGATGCAATTCAAGGTCTTGCAAACAGTGTACTCGGCATAACCTGAGATTCAATGATCGTTATACCTCACAAGTCTGAAGTCCCATTGTGCACTTATTGTCAACTCTCCTATATCTTCAACACAGGCCGGCAAACAATGCACCGTGACCTCGCGCACACACTGTGTGTTGTAGGTATATATGAGGATTTCTTTCTCACCGTGCCATTTCAAAACTACTTTATTAAATAAGTTAATACTTTCGCAAAACTGTCAGGAATATATTCAACATTATTCATGTATTTTTTCAAGCTATTTATGGTTGTAATGATGCGCGCTGCCTGTTATTTCTGACACAGCATCTGAGCAGCCCATCGCTAAATGTCTATGGAGATCGCCATGCTAAATTTCCTCTATCTGTACCGTATGGTACCGCTATATTCATGAGGTTGTTTCTTAAAAACTAAACAAGCTAGACACGCCATACTTGCTGTCAATCAAGAATGATACCACCTTATATGGCATGCCAAATCTCATTTTAATAGACCCCTCGGAAGGTACGCGACTGATGTCATATGTAAATCAGCGATCAAAACACTTGTTAACTCTGGTTTGTGCTTCAGTCATCCCGATCAAAAATTGCACCAATTATCGAACGTTCCATTTGTCCTACAGGGGTGCGAGAAACGGTGTTGTACATTATTACCAAGACAAGAATTTATCTAAGTTTTGAAAATAATACATTACAGGCCTATTATGTTTCTTCAATTTCTAAACCTTATTTGAATCCTATATTTCTTCTTGATTGCAGTATTTGGTATATGTTATAATTCACTATTTACAAACCGCCCCTATTTCATATCTTATAAAAGACAAACCCATGTGAAAGAATATTTGCCGGTATAGAGTATTTTTCTCAGCCTGGTAAAATGATACATTCACAGGGAACCAACACTTAACACGGAACATAAGAATACATTTTAATTTTCACGGCACAGAAAGTTTATTGCAAAGAACAACTTACTTCTATGAAATATCATTGCTAGTCCATACTTCTTCCTTCTTTCTCTGCCTTCATACATCTAATTGTTACTTTAGTAGGTTTTTGTAATTACCCGAAGGTTTTTTTCAATTAAACTTAAAGTTTGCGAAATTTTATTGAACGTCAAAATAATATCGATAACAAAGATGTAATGGGCGTCGCTCGATACCTAATTAGTTGGACTTGTCATGTGATATCGATCTATCGATATCGATCAATTAGGTTATAAATATATTGGCAGGTTAATCACAGACTTATCTAGTTTCCCCCTACTTTAACCAGTTAATCTCAATAAAGGTCGTCAGAATTTTGCCGTGGACATAACTGCATAATGACTGTCAATACACATTTAAGCGAGGTTTCAGACATTTGATATTGGAAACCAATAAACAACAAACAATTTAGAGATGATTTCACCTATAAAAATAACACAATTAAGACCTAACTTAATAGGCCAGGAGCAAGGGCATAGCCAGGGCTTCAAAATCCGCGGTAACGCGGCCGCGCCGTTCCCAGAAAAAAGTTCGAAGTCCCAGAAAAAAATCAGTAAGAAAAAAATAATATATAAAGTCAAATAATAGTAAAAAAACATTACGAGAATTTCTGACGACAGATGATTTTTTCTGGGAATATTGAATGGTTCCAACTTAAAATAAACCAAATTTTGTGGTGAATGTCAAATTACTGTCAAAAACAAGCGAATTTTTAGAGCGATTCGAGCATTTTTTCATAAATCTCACAGAAAATTCTCATCACCACAATAAAAGTTCCCAGAAAGGTTGATTTTTTTCTATACCCTGGGCATAGCTGTTGCCCCTAATATAATCTTAATACAGTTCTACATTCTAACCTTACTTGACAGTTCCACAATTTACAGTGGCATGTCCAGGGGGTGGCTTTGGGGGCTGAAGCCCTCGCAGAGTTGCAAAAATCATGTAAAATCAGCCTAATTTTGACATATGAGTCAAGATATAGGGGAAAATTTCAAAGCCTTTATACTCTCCATCTACAGGTTGCCCCAATATAAATGCAACGAGCAAATAAAAAATATTTAAAAATAGTTGCTAAACAATTAAATTATAGTAAAAAATGTGGAGTAATTACTCTACAACATGCTTTTTGTCCCGTTTCTTTTAACCACTCCAGTCCAAAGATATGAAAATCTGTCCGATTTGTAAGTTTAGACTTTCAGCTAAAGAAATGCAAACTTGAAATGAAGAGAATTCTGCAACCAAGTAGAGCACAATCAATCAAAACCAATCTTACCTGATCTGTACCTGACATTAAGTGATATTTTGAGTTCATTTTTTATTTAAATAGGTCAAAATTTTCAATTAAAGTACGGATCTTCCTGATACTCTCATATGCTACTTCTGGTGCGACAATCGGGTAGTTTAGGATACGATTTCCACCAAAAGAGTTGGAAAAAGGGCATTCTAATGAAAGATGTCAACCAATAATAAGTCTTTAAGCAAAACCATGGAAGAAAACTGAAGACAAAGGAGTTTAAGAACTCAACTAAGTTATGGATTCATTTGGCCCGTCAAGGAGACGCAACAAGTTGACTAAACCAGACGTAACAACCTGCTTAAT
The DNA here is from genome assembly GCA_000969725.1 of Ophiothrix spiculata. Lineage (NCBI taxonomy): Eukaryota > Metazoa > Echinodermata > Ophiuroidea > Amphilepidida > Ophiotrichidae > Ophiothrix > Ophiothrix spiculata. Next base: position 153,154 of record JXSR01S017125.1, read on the forward strand.
ATCAGCAGATCATCATTAAATTGAGTCCTTATGTCATGAAATGGGTTTAAGGAAAGCCTCTCTTCATAATGTGATGCCTTAAGCAATTTCCATTCAACGTGTGCCCAATGACGTCACCAGAGGCGAATCTCTGCAGATTAACAAATCAGACCATCAAGATTTTTCCGGTCTTTACAAAATGTGCAGTAACTTTTGATTCAGAGATCCAAATTAAACAAAACAAAATTCCTGTAAAAGCCAATGGTCTACCCTATAATATTATTGTAATGTTTGCTCACCATTGTGCTCTGTTCTCTCAAAATAAAAGTTCAAAGTTTGTTGTGTTTTATTGGGACACCCTGTAGTCTCTCCTAGTCCCAAAACAGAAGTGTCAAAATTCCTCCGAAATTCCTAAAATCCCCTCTTTTATATCCAATCAAAATCTCAGAACTTATCACATGGGTTAAAATGACCAATGGGCTGACTGGGGTCCGCTACCCAACTTTGGAAAGAGTTCCGGTCAAAAACTTCTGTCCAATGGGAGGACCAGAAACTCAGACCTCAGACCAAATAATAATCCACAATATCATTCCCCAATTGAAGAGTGATTTTTCAAAACTCACTTAGTCCACTTCGACTCATTCCAAGAAAATCATGTTTTTTGTGTTACTTTGAAAAATGCATATTTTTCAAAACTCACTGTGTCCAGCTATATTCGTGGAGTTAGTGAGTTTTGGAAAAATTTGAATTTTATGATGGAAGGATACAATATTAAGAATAATGATAACTTCACGTTTAATCAATAATATTTATCAAGGTTATTTACATATATGAATGTTAACACATTTTAACAGTTTTTACCGGGGTGGGTGGGGGAGGGGGTATCTAACTCTTGTTTGGTGGGTAGGTGCAACTCCGACATAGGAATCCATACACAAATTCTCATGCTTGAGGAATGGCGACTGATTGTTTTTTTGAGAATTGGCAAAGTTGGTATGATAGTACTCATGATTAACACCATTCCTATGAGCTTAGTTTAATTTTGACCAAAAGTGGACTAAGTGAGTTTTGAAAAAACACTCTTCAATTTGGTTAATTAATCCCCTAAAGTTTTACCTTAAAACAGTATGAAAAGATATCCTAAAGTAGCCAAAATCCCAATTTTATAGTCAAAAAGCGGGGCATGAAATTATTATTTTTTCCTCAGGAGCAAGTTTTTGAAGCTCAAATTTCCTCAATCAGCTTGTATTTATTTTTTTCTCATGAAGGCACAATTTACTCAATTTCTTCTGTGGCTCCCTGCGAGGGACCCGCATAATTTGCTGCCCTGAACAAAACGAGTCAGTTTTAGTAGAAAAGACCAAATTTCTTTCTCTAATTGGCTGTAGGCTTATTTTCCAGCCGTTTTGGAAAAACAAAGAAATGTCCTCAGGGCAACTTTATTACACTATTAGTTACCACAAAGTGTCTATGGTTTGTCCATGCAATATATTCTATGGTTGGGTGCTGTATCACATTTCACTTTATCTTAGAAATGGCTAATGTAGGGAGTGAATCAAGGAGAATTGTATCATAAAGACATGTCAAAGAAAATTATTAGATCTAATTGAAATAAAAAGAAAAGAAAAGAAGAAAAAGGTGTGGTTCTTGCGGGAATCGAACCCGTGATCTTTGGTCTAAAAGCAAGAACTTATCCAATCAAGCTACGCAGCCGGCTGATAAACTCGGGGGAATTATTAGGAATTGGAAATCAAATTTGGGGAAATTCTGTTAATTACTGTTATATATTAGGGTAAATGATATTATTTTACAAAATATATAAGGGCTATTTAGGAAGGGTTTGATGAAAAATTTAGAGCAAAATTAGTTTGCCAACCGGGCGCAGAGGTTCATGGGCCGACATTGATCCCTTCTCTTGGGCAAAGGGCATAAAAATACATTCTTTGTGATTTAGGCGATTCATTGCTGAGAAAAAGGGTCACAAAAAGAGGACCTGTAAAGTTAGGTGAGTAAATGTACTCACCCAATAGGCATTACCGATGATTTCTCCCCTTTTATTTCACTTGCTGCAATCACAAACTAAAGTTGCTTTGGTGTTATCATCAATGCTGTCTGCCAAACACATTTGGGGACAAAGTTTCTGTATCTGTGAAATATATTGAACAAAAGAACATGATTCATGCACTTCATTTAAATAACCCACAGTATGTCTAATTGGCATGTTAGAATTTGGTGGATAGTAAAATGGTTGTCTATCACATCCATATAAATATCAAAATATATGACTTGCCTTGTGTCTCTATTGATTCTTAGGTCTAGTATACACTCACGGTCAAAAGTGTTTGTGCACACCTAAATACGGGCAAAAACCTTATTTTTATATCAAATGACCAAGACTCTTACAGAATTCATGTTTTTTATAGGTGACATATGTATCCAATATAATGTTTCCTCTGATATTCGATCTTCCATAACCATGAAAATGGCTGATTTTCTGGACCATATACAAATACACCACACACACTTTTTTGATATGTATCTATGCAGTTTATTATTCAATGCTCGTTACCACCATATAACCGTAAAGAACATTTTCAGGTTATAAGTTTTCCAACAAATGTGCAGTTATGTATTTAAACTCCATTTTTGAATGCGCAGAAGAAAGTATACAGTATGTTTAGCACACCATACTTTCAAATGCGGTGCATGCAATTCCTGTTGAGTTCCTTAGATCTATATATATATATATGTTAATTATAAAATCCGAAAAAATGACGCAAATGATGAATGGTTCTCGAGATATGGCTGGTTTAAGGTTTTGTGCGCAAACACATTTGACCTCTAGTGTAAATTGATGCAAACAGATTTTCTAGTTTTAAACGTTGAAACATCCTTTTATATGATTGTAGAATTTGTCAATAATCTTTTAACTAATATTTGTTTCAAATGGAACGAATGTAAAACATCTAATTCCAAATGAACTTGGAAGGGCAGTTCATGATCCACAGCCTCATCACCAAGGCCATCTCTATCAATATTCAATTTTTACTTAATAAAGGCCAAAACATAGTCGGCCTCCAAACAAAATTTTCGCTACCAAACATTTGGTCGTGACGTCAAAATGATGAGTGATTCCAAACAAAATAACTTCAACACCGAGTTGAGACCAAATAAAATTTTGTGCTATATTGCACATGTTATTGAATTGCCATATACATTGGACCAAATGTTTGTTACACGTTCATACTTTAAATTTGATTTCAAATATTTGGTGACGTCACAGCCAAATGTTTGGAAGGAAAATTTTTGTTTGGAGTCCGACTATGGTTCGGCCTTAAGAATCCTTGACTGGCATATGTCACAAATCATAATATCATTTTCTAAATAGCATTATATTACAGTATAAGACAGTAACCTATGGACATTTTTCAAAGGCTTAAAGGCAAGATACCTTTTATCTGTTTGCAGTGCAGTTGCGGTGCATTTTGCACTGTAAGGCCCGGTCCAGACTCCCCTATTGTTTAGAACATTTTGCTTAGAATATTCTATGCTGACAACAAAATGATGTAGGTCATCAAATAAAACACAGAGTTTTATTTGATGACCTACATCATTTTGTCGTCAGCATAGAATATTCTAAGCAAAATATTCTATACAATAGGGGAGTCTGGACCAGGCCTGAGGGTACTTGTCTGTATAATTTAAAGCACATGATTGAATGGTATCAGGTTGACCAAAAGTGGTTTTTTTAAGTAATTATTTCAATTTACCTTAAAAAATCATATGCTATGTGCTTTTTCATAGAAAACCAACAAACATATATATCTTCCAGCAAATTTTAAAGATTTACAAATCTGCATTTTAAAAATATTTGACATATTAAATAGGCTTTTAAAC